>VXAU01002840.1:500230-548594 GCA_013399695.1 Formicarius rufipectus
GAGGGACGGCCGGGAGCGCCGGCCCCTGCCCCTCCAGCTCGTGGCCGTAACGGGACGATGCTGACCTGGTTTACCTGCCGTGCTGTTTCCATAAGACTGCTGGCTCTCTCTGGTTCCTTTTCCTCTTTCTTTTTTTTTTTNCAATCATGATGGTTCAGGGAGGTTTGTAGGAACGGGGAGGTGGGAAAGGGAAAGTTTCAGCTGAACACCAGGCTCTCGCTGTCAGAAGTTCAGGGCAAAGCGATGGCGAGTTGATCTCCAGGTTGGCTGGCAGCAGTTTGTCCCAGACAAGCAACTGGCCATAGATCCTGGTAGTGGGTGAAAAGTGCCCAAGTGATCTCTTTGGCAATGTCTTTTATGAAATAACACGTTCATGGTGTATTAAACACAATGGAAGAATAGCACAGGTATGACTAAACTGATTTCTGAGTGAACTGTATGTACGGTTATTTTTACAACGAGTCTTTGGAACTGACAATGTATTGTGCTCCCCAAAGCTGTAACAACAGGTTTTCAGGTTTGCTAGACACAGGAGAGACAGACAGATCCCATGTCAGAGACATTTCAGTTAATTTATTGGATACAACAGACAATGGTAACTAAAATACGCAACCGTGAGGAAAACGGCAATTGGATGGTATCGTTAGGGGGAGGAAACAAGCGAGAGAAAAGACTAGTAATCATACTTAATCCCTTGTCATTATTAAAATTATAGTGTTACTGGTTAGATGCACATATCCGATGTATCTGAAGGTGTCGAGGATGATGGATTTAGTACAGAGGAGTAGTGTATGCTGGGTGACACCAAGATTTGTAGTCACAGAAATTAGCAACTAAGTGAGAAATTGCAACTTCCCTCTGTGTGTGTGTGCCCGTGCATGTTTGCAGAGCAGTTTTATTCCCTTGCTCATTCCTTGTAGGAGTTCTCTCCAGGAAGAGGTGGGATGAGGGATTCCAGGGAAAAAGGAACACCAAGAGCCAATTAATTTATTCTGTGTTAAATAAATGGAGATAACTGTGTTGATATTGACAGTGCCATGGGACAAAGGCAGCATTTGGGGGTTTAACTGACATTTGGCTGATACTATGAACTCTTTCATAACCAGCCTTATCACAGTAACTAATTAATTCCTTCTTGCAAGAGTGAACTGTCCTTGCTGAAAGTTTAATTCTTAGTTTTCCCTCATTTTAGCTTCATTTTTTGAATGTATGGTGACCAGCATCATCACTAATGCAAAAATCAGGATGGACTTCCCAGGGCATAGAAACTAGATTGGGTTTTCAGCTCTTGTTTTTCTCAGTAATATGCCTTTGTTGGTTTTGTAGCAAGTTTGCAACAAAGATACTTAACGCCCCAGTCTGTTAATGATGCATTAGAACACTGAGTACAGCCTGAAAGAGATTTCTTTGAGCCAGAGGCATGGAGATCGCCCCCACACCACCCAGCATTAGGGGTGCCTTTGTGTGCCAGGTTCCCTCTTTAGGCTTGCAAACCAGGATGCTGCTGGGATTTAATGTTTGTGATAAATTATAGGTTCTGATGGCTTATCGATTTGTGCAGAAAGTGAGCTATCTCTGGAACAAATTTGTATGTTATCAGATCTTCCTATGGCTTGGTGTGCATCTGAGCACTTTTCCAGAACTTCCTCACTCCTAGCAAAGGTGTTCCACAGTGTAAAAGTTTTTCAGGCGTGTTATGAGAATGCTGCCCGTTAAAATTGTTTAACCACTGTGACTAGTAAAACTTGTGGTTTAATTAGCTCATAACCACCTGCCTTCACTTCTTTTCTTCATTTTCTCTCCCCCCCCACTCACTCTCTCCTGTTTGTGCTTTGTCAGATATGTAAATGCAAAAACTCCTCTGCTGCTCTACTGTGACTTGAAGGAAACAGGTTTCTTTGTCCAGCTGTGGAGATGCCAGTAAGGCATCACTTCTCTGTAGGTCATGGCTCATTACAAAGTTTTGTCACGGGATGTGGCTGATTTCTTCCCAGAAATGTGGTGTGTCAGTAGAAGAGGAAGAGTAACTTTCTTCTGTGGTTGCTTTCTTTAGGTCTTCTTTCTTCTTCTTTTTGAAAAATTTAAATTAACTAATAAAGAGTGACAGCAGGACTGCCTACAGCACAAGTGCAGCAGCAGTGCTCTGGCTGTATGGCCACCAGCTGGAAGGGTGTCAGAGAATGACAGGGCCTACATGAGGGCACTGCAGCAGCAGTGTTGGTCTTGAGGGGCAGGCAAGGGCAGCCTCCCTGTGGAGTGAGCAGCTGGAGTGACTCATTTGGCCTGTGCTCCTGGGGAAGCCCCCACTCTACATGGGTAATCCCCTGGCAACTCGGTAGCATGGTCCCATGGAAACGCGTCAAGGATTGAGGGGCTCACGTTCCACTACACACTTGTAAGATTTGTGAATTGTGCTTGACACTGGCTGCAAGTTGCAGGGGTGATTTTTGTTTAAAAACAAAATAAACGAAAAATGAGAATAATACCAATAAACAGTAAACTGGCTGATCCCACGGAAACCATTTCTCTCTTTTTCCTTTAAGTGTCTTCTATTGGTGCAATGAAGACGTAGGATACAACTCTCAAAGTTAGTACATGAAGTTAAGACAGATTCACATGAATGCTTTCTAGTCCCTGACCCTCATGTTTTTAATGGAATGCTTCTGACCTAGCATTTAAAAAAAAAAAAAAAAACAAAACCACAAAACACTTGAATTATTTTTTCCTACTTTTCTTGTACTATTTTCACATTAAAAGTGTCCCAATGCTCTAGTATTTTTCATAGAATGTTATTATTACTAGGAAATTTTATGTACAGCAATAATAAATCTATAAAAATAAGACTGACGTCACATTGCACGCTGCCTACTTGTGTATGTATATTATGTGTTCATTCAGATTTACAGTCATTTTAAAGAGACATTATCTTTATTTACCCATAGAGACTACTTATTTTCCTCTGTTTGGTATACATGTCTATAACTTCTGCTGCAAGTTATGAAGATTAGGAACCTGACGATAGTTTACATCCCCCTCTCTTTGAAGTGAACCACCTCCATTCAGTGTATGAATCTCATTTACCCCGCTCCTCATTTTCATTAGCATGGCAACAGATTCAGGCAGAGGCTGACTTGCATTGGCAAGGGCTGAAGGGTTGTCCCCAAATGTGAAGTATTTGCTGTTTAGGCATGCTGTCATCATAGCTGGTGCCACTGGCTTTCTTTGCAACAGCCCAGCTAATTGGTACGTGCGCTACTAAGGTGAATGTTTGCATACCAACCTGATATAGTCAATACCAGCCTCCAAATCCGAGGCATCTCACTGAATTGCATTTCAAGCCAGAGGGAGTTTGAGATGGCCTTCTCCAGGGATAAGTTTTGATGATTGATTTCAGCAGGAATGGCGTCTGATCCTGAAAATCTTAACACCATATGGCATTGCCACGGGGGAGAGAGGCTGTGCTGGCAACCTCCGAACTTGCACTTCGTGTTGCGGTAGTGCGTGTGAGCGCTGTTAGGGGAAGACTGCTGAGCTCTGTGGATAGGGGTCAATTAGTAGGGGCCTCAGAGGAAGCAATTTCCCTGCCATCTACCTAGCTTTAAATTACATGCACGAGTTAAGTGACGGCATGATAGAATTGAGTAGTGTGAGGGGGAACTGTAAAGTCTGATAAGGAGCAGGTGTCTAACACGATCCAACTGGCTAACAGGAAGGTGGAAAGAAAGACCACCTTGTAGCCTGCGTTGCTGTTCATCACTTAACATTAGCAATGTTGCTGTATGACAGTTTGTCTCTCCTGCCTGCCACTACCTTGTAGCCCTCCCTCTGGCCGAGTCTTCCTGTCTGCATGTGCTAAACACTGTGCAGAAGAGCAAAAAAGCAGTCCTTGTTCCTGGGTGTTTACAGCTGGAGCAAGGACTGCAGTTTGTCCTGAGCGCAATTCACATTGGCATTGACTGCAAAGCCCTGATCGGCCCTGAGTGCTGTTTTTCCCGTCTCTCCTTTCTCATTTGTGCCCCTTGTGCTCTGCCAGGATGCTCTTGTTTTTCTGTTCCCAGTCCTGAGCCTGCAGGGAGTGTGCCTGGCACTGGAACTCGCTGCTAGCACCATATGAGAGCACTTGCTGGCTCACTGTGGTACTCCTGCTTAGGGCTTCCAACACAGTGCATAATTCTGTTATGATGGTATGGACAGGGAGCAGAGGAAGTGAGAGGCAGGGCAAGATCTGACCTTTGTTGAGTGTTTTGCAATGGTTTTTTGTCACTTTCGTTCAGATTTTGCATGTTTGGGAAAAACATACATTGGATGATGGATTTTCCTTTTGACCTCTGGAGGTTCTTGAGGACAGCACAAGGCTTTCTACTGCCACCTCCAGCAGAGACCAGAGCAGCTGCAAACATCATTACTCACCAGTGCCTGATCTCTGCTTCTTGGAAATCTCATTGAAGCTAATTGACCTTACGTGTTAGGATCACATCTTGCAAAGCAGGAGTGTACTGCAGTTACCGGGAGACATGGAGTGCTGGAAGATGTTTAGAGCCCAAAGGACTCGAGCTTTTGGTCTCCTTATAGTTCTGGCAAGGCACTGAGTGTAAGTGATTTCCTCTAAAATGGAGTTGGATGTTGTCTGATTTAACATTTCATATGTTGTTGCTTTCCTTTCCTTATGTGATACTTGCAAAGTAGAGAAAGTACCCAAACTCCATGACGTTACCGTTCAACTTAGAATATAAACTGCTGCTTGGTATAGTATAGTTTGTTAAAGGAGGGCAAAAATGAAGTCTCTCCTGCCAAGGACGTCTCTTAGTTGTGGGATTTGGTACTGAACTGAACAGAATTTCAAGGAATTCTCCAAAATTGTAGGCCAGTCAAGGGCTTCTCTTTCATAGAAACACTGCTTTCTACATGCATTGGAAATTGCTCGCTTTCAATCTTTGAACTATGATTGTTTGCCAGTGAAATTGTCTGTATGGTAAAACAGGTTAACTGGTTGCGGTGGTTCTGCATTTTGATTGCACTGAATAGTTCTTTTCAGGTTTTTTGAAGTACTAGTATAGGTTGTGCAGTTGGGGCATCAGGATTCTCTGTCAGACTGTATTTCAGTGTCATGAATGGTTGGTTAGTCTGTTTTTCTAAGCTGACATAGTGAAATCTGTGTGTAATGTTTAGGCTGGGCAAACTGCATGTGTCATGAGAAAGATGAATGAAGTTTGAGGGGTTTTTTTGAGCAGTAATTAGCATAATAACTATCTTTTTTCTTTTTTCTTTTCTTCCCTGACCAAACTATCTAGGTCACTTTGAACTAGGTATTTCAGTTAGAAGTGCATAGAACCATCATGACTTGAAGTCCTATACCAACTACAGCATGTCTGGAAAATCTTTCCAATTCTGTGTTTGCACAAAATGTTTTAAACTGTACACATCGTGCCTCATTCATATAGAGAGACTCTTTTAAGCTGGTAGATATGTGAGTGTCATGTTATATACGACTGTGTAGGAGTTGTTAACAGTAAGAAACATCCTAAATTTTTGTCTGCCTGTTCATGTGTGTTCATATTATTGGGTTTTGGGCCTACTTTCCATGCAATTCTGTATGCTAAGTGCACACTTAACACCTTTACTGAAGTCAGGGAAGACATTGTTCACTTGGAGAATGAATTAGCGTGTCAGAAAGCAATCCCTTGGGACTCAGGAAAGAAAAGGAACACAAACTTTTTTTTTTTTTTTCCAGGAACCAACATCCTGGTGCTGTGGTTTTGGTTTTAAAATAAATGTGCTCTTAAACAAAACATTGATACTAATTTCTGTATGCTGTGTCATGTATTTGATACATGGCAATGGCTGAGAACAGATCCTTTCCAAAGATCCTAAAAATTTGTATTGGCAAAAAGAAAGAAAATAGTTTTCCAGCTCTTAACATGCATATATTTTAAGGGTTAGGCTTGATGAAATAATTCTGAACAGGCAAACCTAAAATATATACTTTAAAGACTCATCAAATATAGCGTAGTCCTTTTGATTGCTTGTTAATGGGAAATGGCAGCCAATTGCTGAGGGAAAGGCTTTAAGATTAGCTTTTTGGATGTATCTAAGTGAGTTAGGAGCAGTAAGAAACTCATGTCACTGTTGAAAAGTTCCTAGGACTTGGCCTAAGTTGCTAACAATTCCCGAGTCATGGACTACATGCTTAAAAATTGGCAGCAGACACCACGTCTTCTGAGGAGTACCACCATCCAAAGAAAGCACTCCTCTGCTTCTGTAGGGACTGTATTTTTGATAGCTCATCTACTTGAATGATCGTACTGAGCCACAATGTCTAGAAGCATGCGGTTTCACTTGACACTTTTTTTGCTGTTTGGGAGCCCATACTGCTGCGTCTGTCTTTTCTCTTCCTTTGGGTACTTTTATTGTTTTCCACAGTCATATCTTGTTCAGTCACATGCAAACACCTGTCCTGAAATTGAATTACTCTGTGGTGTAATCTAAAGTCATCCCCATTTCAGCATCCTGTGCTTTCTGTTGTGTGTTGAGTTATGTTGCACCATACTTTAGATACGACAGCCATTTAATAATGTTGAAGCCTTAGCTCTGCAGGGGCTAAAAAGATCCCAGCAGGCTTGTTAACTTCTACTCTCAGACATTATGGGAAATATTTTCTCCTCCCTGTAACTCCTCGGCATCCTCTTAATTAACACTATAAAAATCCATAGCCAGGTATGCATGAAGCCTGTTTAATTTTTTTGCAGTTTTCCAGAGTTTCTCTGTTCCTTCCTATTTAACCAGACGCTCTGGTGCCAAGTGAATTATGAGAACATAAAAGGAATCAAAGCAGCCTGGGTCATGCTGGATTCTGTGTTATTGTCAGTCGCCATACTCATCAAGTGCCTTCCCCTCGCTCACCATAGCGTCTTATTCTTTCCCCTGCTCTACTCAGTATTTTGCTTCATGTCAGTCTCTGAAATGTTGGGCATTTTAAAACTTTGCACCCCTTCTGTCACAGGACAGTATTCTTTTCTGTTCCAGACTGCTGTGGTCATGGTGTCAGTTGTACTTTTATATAGGATCTCCACTAGCTGGTATGAAACTTCATTTGACTAGGAGTTATTTGTACAGATGAGAGAGGTTGTTCAGTGGTTTGGGAAGTGGAGAAGCAGTATTAAAATTTGTGGTGGAAGGAGGAACTTAATAAATACTGGAAAATGGTGGGGAATCCAAGGGAGTTCAGGATGGGTATCACTTAAGATGAGGACAGAGGAAGAGGAAGGAAATGCTGCCGAGTGCTCAAACAGAGGAGGACACAAAAGTGGCTGAGGGTTGTTTATAATGAGTGAAGCCTCAGCGATGGGGTGCCTCGTCCTCCACAGAGGTGACTCTGTTACCATGGGACAGACTGACTGAGCACTGAAGGGTATGATGGTAGGGCTGAAGATGGCAGTGAGATCTTCCCTGGTGAGAAGAGCACAGAATATATCTGCTGCTGTGAGCAAGAGGTTTGCCATTAGTAATTCGGGTGAGGCAGTTGAAGAGCTCAGCAGTAACCACCTTCCCAGAGTTATACAGGGGAAGGCCAAGACTTCATACAGACAAAGGGGACTTTGAGCAGGGCTTTCCATGTGCCCTTGTTGATAGGGTAAACTAGTTTATTTAATTGATTTTTAAAAATTGACTAGAATTTATGGAGAGAACTTGGATATATGGGCAGCGTTGCATGATCTGAACAAATTGTTCAAGGGCTAAGGAAGTTATAAAGGAGAACATAGAGAAAAGCCAACAAGGGAGAGGAGAGGCTCACAAATGAAAGGCTAAAAATGATGATTTGTTGCATGAGGACTTCTTGGTCTTAGAGGTTTTTTGGTAGTGTGTACTGTGTGTCCTAAGAAAGCTGGAGCATGCTACAGCGTGTTAGTCTGCACTACGTTAACACAAAGAATTTGTTCCGTTGTCATGAAAGAAATACCCCAAAACAACTGCAGTTCAGTAACATCTATCCTTCTGCACATCCTAACTGCTGGGTGGGGATGCAGAGTGGATGTAGCAATCTTGGTACTTTCAGGCTTGGAACAGAGCTGAAGAACTCTGGGCATCTGTGTAGAAGGTACAAGGAGAGCAGAGCAAGATTCTTGTGGGGCAATGAAAGAGGTCAGAAATGGAAAACGAGAGGTAAGGACTATATGTTTTTAAATATGTGATTTCCAAAGTGATTAGTATCAGTCAAAGGGTTTTGGGTTTAGAGTGAACAAAAGAGGAGAAAAATATAGTGGCAGGGTTGTGGGTATGACCCATGTGGGAAGGGGTGAGAGAGAACTCGATGGCACCATCTTAGTAATGATGTAAAACCTGTGCCCTCTAAATCACCACTTAGTCTGAGCTCTGGGAGGTGGTGATACAGTTGTCTGGTTGCTTGGAAGCTGATGTAACATAAATTGCAGGTCAAAGTGCAGTGGAGGTGACAGTGTCATGAAAGTAATCACTGAGATGTATCTTAATTGTCATCCTTGAAAATTTCAGAAGACACACCTGGGAATGAATTTGGTTCAGAACCATTTACTATATTTTAAAATTTTCCTTTACCAGTCAGGAATTGTGGTGATCTGTTGTATGAGTTTGTGTTGCTGCTTATCTTCTTACATCCCATCAGACAATACATGGTTCTCACCTTGATGTTTTGGCACCTGTGATGAGTCTTAGGCATTGGCTGATTATACTCCCTCAGCCCAGGTACCGAATGCTACATTTGAGTGAATATATTTCTGTATTTCTGCTTCCTTTTTTTTTTTTTTTTTTTTTTGCAAGTCTTGCAAAAAAAGAAACAAGCAAGCAGAGACCAAGCATTTAATGGATATATTTTTCATGGGCTCTTTTATCAACAGCATATGAAAAATCCCAAAGGACAGAAGCAGTTAGCTAACCAATGAGGCATCATAGCCGATTTTAGGTTCCATGCAGGAGAAAAAGAAACAGAAGCCCCAGCAGCTCTAGGGGAAAGAGATTTAAATTTAGGTTTGGTACTGAGAAACGTGCCTCCCCTCTGCTTGGAGACCAGTCTGTAAGAGATTACTGTGCCCCAGGGCAGCAGTTTGGAGGATGATAGAGATGTCAGCCTATGAGTGCAAAGACTTGTACCACTGGATGATGAACCAGCAGGGATTTCTCATTAATGGAATGAATGTTAACAAGAATAATTCTGTTTTGTGAGCTGGTGTGTGTGTGTGTGTAGGATAAATGATAGGGGCTGATGGATGGTCTTCACAAAGATTTGATTAGGGAGAAGGTGAATGGCAGTGTGTGTGTGAGAGAGGGGGAGGTGTATGCATGTGGTACATCCACTACAGAAGACAGATACACTTCTAGCTGATAATGTCTGACAGAGAAGTCAGCAGAAGTAATCAGGAAGGTCCTAGGCAAAAGCAGCAGCTGAGCACTGGTGTGGTATTTCATTTTACTGTCTTTTGTGTTGTAGGGTCTTGGGTTTTATGTTACATGGTGGTAACAAACTTCTGCCCAAGAATTTCTCTGTGAAACTTTTCTCAGTAACACAGCATTCTGCTTTTTGCTAATAAAACATTTGAGTATTTGATACTAATTCCCACAGTCAGTATGGGAGCACTAAGTGACAGCTTTTCTGACCTGCTTAGCATGAGTTTGGGCTCTGAAGTAACATTGTTGAAGCTTGTGTGAGCCCTTTCCTATTCCTGAAAAAGGAGGAGACAGGCCAAAGCTACTGGTTGAGAGGCCGGGC
Organism: Formicarius rufipectus; assembly: GCA_013399695.1. NCBI lineage: Eukaryota > Metazoa > Chordata > Aves > Passeriformes > Formicariidae > Formicarius > Formicarius rufipectus. The sequence goes on from VXAU01002840.1 coordinate 509,970, forward strand.
ATGCAGAACCAACAGAAACAATCCCTCATCATGCCTGAGGCCTTCATATGCTGCTGGAATGCAAATAATAAATTAAGAAAAGCAAAATAGTCACATAAGCCAAGTAGGTACTCCAGCAGACTTAGCAGGTCCACCCTCAGGTGCAGGGATAGCTGAAAAAACTGAAGGAACTGCGTGAACTGCTCGAGAGTGATGTAGAAAGAGAGAAGGAAACGTGAATCCCTTTGGCAGTGAGATGTAGGAGACCCCTAAACTGAAAAGCCAAACCTCTGATGTCTTCCCTGCTGCCTTTGCCAGAAAGCCATTAGGAGCCCCTGCCTGAGGCCGGAGCGCGGCCAGCTGGAAGTCAGCTGCAGGGCAGCAGGCGGCAGGAGGAGTTCCCGACCCCGGCTTGCCCGCCGCCGCCAGCCTCGCGTGCAGGATGCCAGGCTCGGGGAAGCGGCGGCCAAGCCGGCTGCCCCCGTGGGAGCGAGCGGGACGGCAGAGGTGGAGACTTGGCTGCGTCCCTCGGCTTGCTGGCCAAAGTGGCTGCGCTGGCACAAGGGAGGGAGCGTGCTGGAAGGCGACCTCAGCCAGTTACTCCCAACTCCGGAGGGAAGGAGGAGAGAAGATGTGTTTCTTTCTAGGGCTCTGCCCGTATCCTGGGGGGGATGCCTGTGCTTGCCAGCCTCGATGCGCTGTTGGGATGCTTAGCGACTGGAGCTGACTCCTGGGGGTGTTAAGGCCGGCGGCGGAGCGGCTCCAGAGTGTGAGCTGCTCCACTGAAAGCTGGTGTGGCTGCTCGTAGCTGTAGGTGCTGGAATGGAGAGGGACTCTGTCACTAGCATTTGCTGGGACTGAGCTGTTTTTCTTTGACAGCATTAGTCTGGATTTCTTATGATTTCTGATCTGTATTTGCCATCTGTTTTCCCCAATGGCATTATGCATTATTTTCAGATGAAAAACCCATTCCCCAAAATTTAATCTCATTTATAAAGTGAAAAAAATTAGTATATAAAATAAACTATCATGTGTAGTGAATGTAAATGAGGGACACTTTTGCTCCTTCTTTCTCCTGTAGAGAAACACATTACTCCTCTGACTAATCCTATTGATTTGGCTGGGGAGCTGCAGCCTGCTGCTGAGTCCAAGTGGCAGCATCCTGCCATACAGTGGCAGGTGTCTGTGGCCATTGGCACAAATCCTTTACTCCCGAGCTGATTCCACTGAAATCTCCTGAGGATACCTCTAAGCAAGCTATTTGAGAGGAACTGGGTTTTCAAACCATGACCCTGACTTAGGTGTACATTTCTTAAATTTCTATTTGCAGTGTCCCATGGCAAAGGTTTACTTTTCACACAGTGGAGCTGGCGGCAGAGAAAGTCAAATGAGTTTTCTAATCTGGTATGTTCTAAATCTGGTTTGTCTCAAATACAGCCTGAGAGATATGCACTACAAGTGGAAAAATAACTGCCAGCACGCAGATGTGTTTCTTCTTGGAGCAAATAAAGCTGACTTTTAAAATAAATGTTAAACCTCATCCTTGGTATGAAGGGAGACAGGCCTGTAGCTCAGGTATGGGGAGAGATATTTTAAGGTGGGCTGTGGAAGACAACTCACCACCAAGCTTCTGACCCAGCGTATGTGTCCCTTTTTATCTGCTAAGCCCAATAATAAGCTTGTTATTAGAGGACATCTGTTACTGCCTGATAACACGTACAGCAAGCAGGAGCACAGTGTTGGTGGGCAGCCAGGGATTTTGGCAGCTGTGGGGAGCGGCAGCTTCGTGGGCTGTTTCACACCTTGTCCAGAGCTGGGGCAGCACATCCCTCCCGTGGGCCTGCGGCTGGGTGGGAGGATGCCAGGAGTTTGAGGTGAGGGCTGTTCCCGTGTGGAGCTCTCCTGTGCCAGCTGGTGTGCACATGTGCCAAAGCCAAGACACATGCAGGAGCAGTGCCTCATCCACTCATCCTCCCACAGCCACAACTGGCCCCCTCGGTGTCAGGTCAGCACGGTGGGTGTCTTGGCATACCTCCAAGACAGGGAGCGGAGCAGCTGGGAGAAACGTGTCATGCGCCGGGTTCTGCCTTTTCCTTCTGCATTTCCAGGAGATGCAGTTCACATGCTGGTCTCTTGCCCTTAAGCCTCCTTCCCTGAAGAAAAACATGCAAGGAGACTGTGTGAGTGGAATCTGAGCGATGGGAGGTTTTCCCCAAAGTCATTGCTGTAGGTAATGTATATTTATGAGCGGAACAAAGTGGGCTGCAGATACTTTGAAAGGCTGCTTTCCTCTCAGAGTGGCTTAGTATTTAGGCAAGTAAGGAGTGGAGATACTGTCCAGACTGCATTCACCAGTGGCAGAGCAGGATGGTGAAGGACAGATGGCAGCTTCCACTCATCTTCTGTGGGTCAGGAGATGCTGGTGTTCTGAGTTTCAGGAGACTGCATTCTTCCAGTACCTAGAGGGGGCCTACGAAAAAGATGGAGAGGGGCTTTTTACGGGGTCATGTCATGCTAGGAAAAGGAAGGATAGCTTTAAACTGAAAGAAAGTAGGTTTAGATTAGATATTAGAAAGGAATGCTTTAGAGTGGTGAGGCACTGGAGCAGGTTGCCCAGAGAAATTGTGGATGCCTCATCTCTGAAAGTGTTCAAGGCCAGGTTGAATGGGGCTTTGAGCAACCTGGTCTAATGGAAGGTGTCCTTACCAATGGCAGGGGGGTTTGAACTAGATGATCTTTAATGTCCCCTTTAACCCAAACCATTCTATGATTTTGAGGTGCTCTGCAGGTCAGGAGATCCCATCACTCTGCTGGGCTTTAGCACGTCACAGTCCGACACACATTTTCATTCCAGCAACAAGGCTGGGTCTGTACCATCATGCATGCCGCATGGCCTGGCACTTGTCAGGGGAAGTGTCCTTCCAGAGAGGGAATTTGGGGATGGAAAGTGAGTTCAGAATTTGCACCAGATTCTGCACTGCTTGTATATGAACAATGCTGATGTCATTTCCAAGGTGACTGTCTGACACCTAAATTAGCTTGTGGCACTGCCAATAGAAGGTGTGATGCAGAGGAAAGGCCAGTTTGCTTTCTTGCAGCTGGTCATGTGAGTTCTATGGAACTGACTAGGTGCATGGCCAGTATTTGCATAGTGTAAAGGAAGTATACAGGTACTGGTTTATGGTCCGTGTTTGCTGGGCTGGGCTGCTGATTGATCCAAATTGCATTTCATGCAGCAGCCAGGACTTTCCAGCTAAACATTTCTGGCTACCATAGAACACCAGATCTCTCTATGTCTGACCATATATCTCAATACATATATATACACTGGTTTCGTTTACTTGCTGTGTGAATTTGAGATTCTTTAAGGTGCTGTCTATTTCTGTGGTTGTGTAGATCTCTGTAAAGACAGCCATGTAGCCCAGATCTTGTTGAACATACCTCAGCTGCAATATAATTCCCAAAGGGCCTTTGCTGAGCTGGATTGTTTCAGCCAGGGCTTCTCAAGAGGAGTGATAAGGGTCACATTTGGCTAATATTTTGCTGTAGCCAATGTGTGAGTTAACTTCAATGAAAGCAGGATTTTTGCTCATGGACGAAACATCAAAGAATTCTTACATAATGCAACATCTTTTAACATTGGTAAAGTATTAGGTCATAATCATGTAGTCCTCTGATGTATTTCATTATTCTATTTTATTTCTGAATGTGGTTCACCTCAACTCAGGTAATTCCCTAGCCTTGCAGAAAATAATAATACAGGTGATTTATGGTGATAGGCAGCTATGAATTTTGGCTGCACCCTAAGTGGCAGTATCCAACGGAGAAGTGGCCAGCTTTCCTGATTCCTCATCTCTGTATCACACCTTTCAGGTGGTTGTGAGACTCACAGAGCCAAGGAGACAGGCGTCTCTGGCAGGTTTGGTAGGCTTTAGGTCCCCAAGGGATCAGACTGGGCTGGCCAAGCAGGTGGGCCTCGGATGAGCAAGATCCACAGTCTGGCAGCCCAGGGCACAAATGAGAGGCATCATTCTTTAATGAGTGCTTTTGCTGTGAAAATACAGGTATTGAAGCAGCCTTTGGTGAGGAATTCACAGCACCTGCCAGTGTGCTGTTGTCCTGTGTTGCATGTAGCAAGGGTCTGCTTTTACATTTCCCTTTGGGGCACCCAGGACAGATATGGAGGTATCATTTTTCTATTGCTGCTTAATTGAAGAGATTTTCCATTGGTTTGTGTTGCCTTTTTTACTTCAGACTTCAAAAATGTAGCATGCTTGGTCCCCTGTGCAAAGCTGAGTTTTCAAGGCAACAATTAACATTTCAAATATTTCAACTTCTTCTTTTGCATTGAAAGCTGGCAAGTAGGGGAGCAGAGTAGAGAGTTTGAAAGTGTGGTGGTCATTTCATTCCGGGTTTGTGTAGGGATAAATTCTCTCCAGCACCACACTCTATGGCATTACGTCCTCAGAGAAGCGAGGGCTGCAGACTTCTGAGCATCCTCCTGAGAGCGAGCCTGCCGTTTGTCAGCATTTGCACCGGCACGATCAGTCAAGGCTTTTACAGCCAAACCACACTGATCAACTCTGGTTTTGCTCCTCACCTCCCCTCCCTAGGCTTCCAAGGAGATCTGTCCTTCCTGTCACTCAGGATAATGATTCCCCACCAGCAGCACAGAGATCCAGAAATGTGCTGTAATCTTGCCGAGAGTTTGATTCCCCAGCTGGGACTGCTGGATTTATACAGCCAGGCAGTACACATTGCATTTAAGTTTGTATGTTGGTGTTCTGAACCTCTAAACGGGCTGTAGGGTCCCTCTTTGTCTGGAAATAACATTCATTCTTGGAGTGGTTAAATCTATGGATTTCATCACATAAATTGGTTTAGATTTAACTCGAATGAGCTATTCAATTTTGAAAGATTTCTTTTTTTGTTTGAGGGTGGATTAATAATTCATTCCCAAATTTGTAGTTAGTGCAAAGGATATTTAATTGTAAATGTGTATCTTTAATTAGAACTTGGTACACAGATGCAAAAATTCCTTATCTTGCAGTTTTTCAGAAGCACATATATTAAACAACAACTTTCCCCTTCAAATATAGTATTTTGTATATTTAAAGGTCTGAATGACCTTTTAATCAGACATTACACCTTTGTTTCCAGCTGATATGACAACATCTGACAGTAACTCAATCTGATATGGCAAGAAAATAAATAAAGGCCATCTCAGTCACTACGTCTTTAAATCTCTCTGTCTGGCTGTGGTTTTTGTGTTCAGGCAGACAGACCCACAGCAGAATATTACATTTAGTTTTCAGGTGAAGACAATCTATTGAGTTTAATACATTTCCGTGTTTGACTGTTCTGTTGAGGTCAGTTTAGTCATACAATTGTTTCCTGCCATTCCAAACTCCAGCCTCTTCTTCAGTCAACCTCTTCATAAATTATAAATCTGTGTACCTCGCTCTCAGCAGCCATCTTACAGCCCACACAGACCGGTGTGGATGGTCTAGCAATTGCATTAGCTCTCCTCTGTGTACCTGGGGCTGGGGAATGCTGTGCTTTGTCACTACTTGTGCTCATGCTCAACTCACATAACCCAGCAGAACAGGGTCTGGTAAAGATGGATATGAGCAATTCCTACTTTTGGACCACCAACACAAAGAAAAGTCACACTGGTCAGGGTGATTGTATTCAAAAACCAATCTCATTGTCTTTGGAAGTTAATTTTCGGATGATTTATTAAATGGTAACATTCATGGAGGGGGAGAAGGTATTGGGAGAAGGTATTGAGTTGACAACAGGTTAGACTTTTAATGACACAGCAGAATTATTTTGATCTCTGGTATTTCCATTTCATATGGCTTGTACAAAAAGAGAAGTTGTGTACGGCTTGAGCCTGATTATCACAAACTGGGCTAATTATTAAAAAAAAAAGAAAAAAAAGTTGCCATACTAATGACCAGTTCCCTGGAATTCTGAAAGAAATATTCTGACATCAAATACAATGCACATTGTATGCTGCAGGTTCCATGGTTTGTTGGATTTTTATGGAAAAACTAGGAAAACATTTAAAAGGTCCTTGCTGAAGCAAAAATGAATGAATTTTTTTCAAAAAGATACATGGGTGCTATATGTGACATCAGCAAAATCTAAGAACTTTTTAGTTACAAGTATTTATTTGCAAATTTCCAACTTTCTGCTTTTAAGGGAATTTCTTCAGGTATAACAGTACTATTTGTGGGTAGTTCTTAATGACACAGGTGCTTTTGATCTGGGACAGACTGATACAGAGTCATCTTAGGGCTCAGTCTCACCTCCCTGGACGGTGCAGTCATTAGTTCTAGGGGAGAGACATGAGGCTCTATAAGCACGGGTGTTGGGGGCTATTTCGCAATCTTTTAACTGTGAAGGAAACTGAGGACAAGTAGTACCTTACAGAAGTGACACAGTCCATGCAGGCTGAGCCCCTCAGCCTCTCATATGTTGTACTTTAAGGCTATGAGGGGAATTTGCCAGTACTCAAATGTGCATGGAGGCACCTGAATGCAAGCAGATGCCATTTTCAGGGGACAACAGGCGGGAGGAGGAAAGGTAGCAACTCTGCAAGTAGGCTATTTCTGTGTAAGCCATGGTCTAGCTGTGAGAAAAAAGAACATGAGCAGTCTGGGCAGTACCCCAAGGTGTTTCCGTCACTGAAATAAAGTCAAGGACACGTTTAAGTTCTTTCTGCATTAGGTGCATTCCTAGATATGGATGAGGTGGCCAGCCTGAGGTTTGAAAATACGGACCTCCATTTAAAAGGTGTCTGTAGACACAGCACGCTTTCTGAGGGACAGATTAGCCTTTGCTAGTGGTCTTGCCAAAGTGTGTGTTTAACCTGCAAACCCACCAAGCCATAACTGTGCATCCAGTATGCCAAGGCACAGGGAGAAACCATTGTACAACTGCGTGGTTATTTTAAAAGCACTGTGTGTTTTCCAGAATTTTTTTCTAGCAATGTTTACATTTTCATGACTACCTTGTTAACTAAGTAGAAGACACCATGTTAGGTGTGTTATATACTGAGTACGATGTATTGCATGTGATCCTGAAATGGTGTGTGTTTGCAGAAAGATGTTTCCATTAATTGTCAAGCAATGTGAGGCATCGTGTTATTCCTAGATAACTGAAAGTATGCCTAAAATGTAAAGGAAAAGAACAACTAGAACTCAAGTATGCCAATGCTGCAAAAGAAAGCTTAACTTGTTTTCTTGCTTTTTTTTTAGAGAACACCTGTTCCCAGCGCTGAAGCATTCCGATGGTTCTTTTAAGCAGTAGTGTATCTTATTTTCAAGGCAGTCCGAAGTGAATGGCGAGCTAAAGTCTTGTTTTAAGAAACTGCTTAGTCCACCATTGAAGAATATACTCAGATACTATTTTCATTTATGTATAGGGGTTTCCTCAAAAACAAAAGACAAAAATCTGGGAGCCTGGGGAATTGGCCAGCTTCTTCACATTCAGTACACCAATTCTTTCTTTGATGTAACTTAGCTATACTAGTGAAGTTGTTGTCTATTTTTAAAGTGGCTGTAAAAAAAAAAAAAAAGTTTGGGTAAACCCCTGCTATAAAGTCATGTATCTTTGAAAAGTAACATATCTATACTTCATCTTCAAATATATGTGTTTCAGTACTGTAAACTGTACAGATAGCCGCTTGTATTTTGTGTGTTTAGACACAAGGAGACAATCATGTCTGAGCATCAATGGAGATAAATGGTTTGTACACAACAGTGTGGTTCTGCGAGTTAAATCTGGAGCAATAAATTCTAGCTTTAACTAATTATTTTGCTAGTTGTTTAGCATCAGCAGCAACAGCAGCACTGTTTTACCCTGCATCCTTCCATAGAGACTTGATGCCAAGTTTTCCAAGATAAAAAGATTGTGACGCATCTAGCATGGTGTTGTTAGAGGGGAAGACGTAACATTTAAAATTAATCTTTCAAGCACTCTATTAGAGTAGTGGTTTGTGCACCTGCATTGCTTCCAAATGAGCTTTACAGAGAGGTATCTCTCCAAAAATGCTGTCTGGTGTCTGACTTGTTTTCCACTGTGCTCTGAGCTGGAGTGCCCAGCACAGGCAGATGTGCAAAACTAGTCATCCAAATAAAGGTTGTTCGAGGATGCAAAATAGAGTATGAGACTTTAGAAAAAATGATGACTCACTGTAACTACCCTCACCTATGAGATCTTGTGTAACATTTTCAGTCAATGGAGTAAGTATTTCAGTGGAATGCCATGTTTTTGGTTCAAGTGGAGCTCTTCACAGTTAAGTGAGTTTTGACAGACTGGTTTGGGTCTCACTTGCACTTGTGCTCATTTGAGAGCCTGGATATTTTTGCGGTATAAAAATGAATTTTTTTAAAAAGTGCTTTTAAAAAAAGACCACTTCTCCCCACACATTTCTTGGTCCACTGATCTCGGCTTTGCTGAATGACTGATCCCGTAGGCCCCCAGAAAAATGCTTTGCTGTTCCTCTTCCTGCTCTAGCTGCGTCAAGGTAACGTCTACTCCATGGAAAGGCAGCACACAGACAGATATAATTCACATGCTGTAAAAAATATGGAGGATTCTCAACTTAGGGATATTTGTTATCAGTTGATCACTTTTTATTGCTTGGTTTTGTCATACCACTCACAAGTGAGAAGGCCATGCCATCAAAGTAAGTGAATGCTGTTGTGCCATGTATTTGATAGATTTATAATTTTGTACAAGACAGAACTACCAGGAGTTTCACAGACAAGGTGCTGGATATGGAAATAACCAGGTAATGTTGCACAGCACATGCAAATCTCCTACTGTTTCAGCACTTTCTCCATTGTTTTGCTAAGGATTTCAGCCTTTGACCTCTGATCAGACTTACTTGGTGAAGCACACGGGGTGGATTGGGAATGCTACAGTGTGGGACCTGTGCAGGTTCCATCTTTGGCAAGTGAGGGAGCTCACAGGACTGGCAGGTGTTGGGAACAGCCCAGAAACTGAAGACCAAGGGATGGAGGAGGAGAAAGCTCCTGAGGTCGCATGTGTGTCATCAGGACCGGGCAGAGCATGGGTGACCCAGGGTAACTGGAGGAGTGCAGGGGGGCTGGGCTTGCACCTGCATCCTCAACTTGGGGCCAGTGAATGTGTCTATGTCTTTGTGTCCTATGGCATCATGTACATGGCTTCAGAGGTGGAATGTCACACTTAAAATCCTTCTATCATGGTGCCTCTCTTACAGTTTGTAAGAGATCCTCAGTTAAATAGTCATCCAATGCCCATTCAATGAGCTTTATGTCTGTATGGCAGCTGTGTATGGATTTCTTTTGTGTTGGAGACATTTTGGTTAGGGCCTCTGTTACTGATCATTCGACCAATCTAGCCTGCAAGGTCTTTTCTACCAAAGCATTGTTTGATTTACAAACTGAAGCCTTATTTTTACATCTGGCTGGCAAGCTTGCCTTGCTCTTTGGAAAACTCTGATTGCTCTTACAGAAGCAGAGGCAAAGTTAAGTTCAGGCTACATTAGGTGTACAAAGATAATCATAGCAATGTACTTACTGTCTGATACCCTAATGTTGCATGTCTCAATGTGGTTTCTTTTTTTCTTTTGTTGTTTTGTTTTAAAGAACTGGTGGGTCTGTATATTGTGATTGTGGTGTTTTACATGTCAATTCAAAACTGTTAAAACAAACAAACAAGCAAGCCTGTTAATTACTGAAAACGAATGGGAGTTGGTTTTTCTTTGATTTACCCATATGGTTTTTGTTTGGGATGCTGTTCCTTTGCACCATCAGTTTTTTAGATTTTGCTGAAATGGTATTTATATGATGTAGTGTTCATTGAGCATTTTAATTAGTGATATTTGAAGAAGGAAATTCCTTTTCTGGCCTGTCTCTCTCCACTGCCCTTCCCTCTACTCATTCCCCCCTTTATATACATATTTATCAATCTGATTATTGTCAGGTTCTAATTACCAAACTTGTGCTTTTCACAAGGTCCAATGCTATTTTCCAATGTGAAAATTTCTATTCTTCTGCATTCTTCGTTCTCACAATGAAAAATGGAAACAAAATAAAGAAAAGGGGGTGGGCCAAAAAGGAAAACAAACAAACAAAAAAAGCAGAACTTTTCCCATCTTCTAGGTGTGAATGCTAAGCCTAATGGAAGCATTTTTGACATACCCCAGATAAACTTATGAAAACTTGTAAGGTTGAAAGGGAGGCACATGTACCCATTCTGTCAATTAATAACAGACCCTCCCTATGAGGGAAAATACTCTCTTTTGTACAGACCCCCTGGTATGTAAGTCCTACAATTAATGTTGAAGAATGTAAAGTCTTTAAATGGGCTATATCTGTAATCAAATAATGAAGAAAAAAAGTCGTTAAATGAACATACCATTCAGGGTCGAATGCATTCAGCAAAAAGCAGTAGTGGGTCTTTGATCATGGTTAGATGCATAGTGATATCAAACAGTGGGTTCTCATGTAACAGCTAAATGTTTCAGATTTTGTTTTTATTAAATTTGGCAGTTTCACGCTGAGCTCTACTGTATTCTTAGTGAACAAAAGACAGCTCCTATGTTAGAAAGTACTCCATTTTCACAATTGCAGGGAACTAGGAGGGTATTTTCAGAAACGTGGGCCACAGAGATGTACTCCTTTCACAGTGTTCTCCTATTTCTGAACTGTGCAGTTATCTATTAAATTTTCTAATAGATATTTGTGTAAGGTGTATGTATGCTTGTGCAATTATGGAAAAAAAAACCAGTTTTGGAAAACAGTGTATTTATGAAAAAATTATCACTTATGGGGCATGTACAAAACTGTATAAAAACATTCAATTTGCCCAGTAAAGTTGTTTTTTGTGATATTTCTGTGTTGTTGAATAAAGGACTTTAGTATTCAAAATATCTCTCTTTTTCCATAAACAGGTCCTGTTTGTGGGATCTTAAACAAAGAAAACCTCTTTTAAAAAAGAACCCTCAAAATGAATGAGACGGTCCAAATGCTGACCTCAGTCTTGCTTATAGGAATGAATGCTTATGAAGTGATGGTACAATAGGTACAGAACTAATTCCTTCTCAATTGGCAATTGATGGAAACCCCATATGTTGTACAACTGAAGGTAACATAATCCTCTGGATTTTTTAAAATAGCAGAAAAAATACTATCTTTTTTGACTAGGAATGTTACTTTGAGATTTTGAGGCTATGAAAAGGTTAGTGAAGTAGCAGCAAGACTGATTACGGAAAGGCTTTAAACCCTTTAGTGCAGACCTGTGTTGTATAAAAAGAGTGGACTGGTGAGGGTGGTGTGATAAATTAGCAGTTAGCTTTGTAGGTAGAAGCATGTGAAGGTGAAATCTCATCTGTAATTCTTGCAACAAACAATAGTCCTGAGAATAGATAATCCTGTTGCTGTTGGAGTATTTGGAATTACAAATATGGTTTGTGAGAGAATGACAATATTATCTTTCATTTTGTTTTACTGCTTGTCAGTTCAAAGTTCATCTCTCTACCTGTCTCAAAAACTATACGTAGCTAAGGAAGTGGTTTCCTCTTGACATTTTGTTTCCCCCGTACTACTTGTCAACATTGAAGCAACTTCAGATAGGTGGGAAAGTTCATGACAGTGATGGCAGCGCATCACCTGATTTTGGTGAAATTTGGAATGTCATTTTTCTCTGAATATTCCTTTAATCAACAGCAAGTCTGCTCTTAGGTGCTAAAACAGAATTTTGAGAGATTGAAAAATGAGGTAGGTCCTGTAGTCTGTGAGATTCCTTCAATGCCAGCTGATTTTCCAGGGGGAATCTTGGTGCATCCTTTTGTTTTTTAAAGAAAGCAACAAAAGAAAAGGGAACAGAAGTGGATTTTCCACTGATCCTGTCTGCTCTTATCGAAATCCGTGAGGATATATGTTCTTGGGAGACGTAGACTGCTCATTAGACAAGAGTGATTCTTGAGGTCTGTTTGAAGAGGAGGAAAAGGGCTGCCAGGTTGCTCAGGCATACTCAGTGATCTCTCTGGATTAAATATAGAATTCACAGGGAGGAAATACACTCATTTCATGAGACGGTCGATTTGGAAGCGGGAAGAGGTCTCTGAGTTCCTATTCCTTTAATGCTTTCTCTTTCAACATTTTTTCCCCTCAAGTATTGTTTTATACTAGTCTGAATGAAAAATGTCCCTCAGCTCTGGAGAAATACTTGCCCCAGATATGAACCTTGCAGTTTAAAACTACCTCTAGTTTTTTTATAGCTTTCATTTTTTTTAATTAAAAAAAATAAAAAACACCCCACACCTAAAAAAACCCCCAACAAACAAACAAACAAACAAACAAACAAAAAAACAGACAAAAAGCAGGTAATTTTTCAAAGCCAAAACTGACAAACTTATTACCAAGCCTGCTAAAGGAAGGAAAATACCCATTTGTGTGGAAGCTCAATTCTTCTAGGCTGTGTTAGACTCAGTTTGGCTCTGCCACTAGCCACTTCTGTGCTCTCATATATTTCCAAGGAACGAGTCTGAAATTCTGAATGGTCTAATGGTACAAGGCAGTGTGTCTCCTGGGAGGCTCTAGTTCTCCCCAGGTTGGCATGGGCTTTTACCAAGCTACTCATGAAATTGGAGGATATTATATAGGTGACTTAGTTATTAGCTCAATCTTACTTCACTGTAAGGATCTACTCAGTCATCGGTGTGCACTGAGCATGGATAGATGGCCCCAGAATCTATAAAGGAAATAAATACTTCTCAGTAATAATGGTAGAATATACAATACAGTGAGACCACTGGCACTATGTGAGGAAAAACAAGTGAAGTTCCACATAAGCAAAGATATCAGGATCTGTTCCCACCATAGTGTTGTCTCTGCGGTTTGTGTTTTAAGATGGGCTCATTCAGCTGGGTCGCTGGGTCCTTCAGCAAAGCAGTTCTGCCCAAGGGAAGCAGAATGAAGGAAACGTGGGTGGCAAAATGTAATCTTGCAAGACAAGGATCTAGGCTGCCTAAAGTATTTCCACTGCTCTTCTAAGTTCTTAGATGATATTAAAAGATTGTCACATTATTATTCATTTAATAAGCAGGAATAGTTTGTCACGCTACTGTCCATTCCTGAGAAGGGGTTTTAAGAATTAGCCTTAAGGGGTTAATTCCTCAATAAACTTTGAAGGTACTTCTTAGTCTAATATGACTTCCCCATAACTGAAGATGCTGTGACTGTGGGTTCATTGGCCTGTATAAGCCTTAACTTGGATAGTCAAGGATCTTTGCTAGAAAATAATTCAGCAGAATTCTGGTAGAAAAATCTGCAGGTGTCATGATGTCATACAGAGCCTGGATTAATTATTCAGTGCAGTTCTCCCCAACTTGGTTTATGATGTGTAAAAGCATCCTCCATTTGAAAAGAAAACACGTTTCTTCCCTTGCTCCTCCAAGTCCACTTTCTTTAAAGAGTTAATAACACTATCCCTCTGTACTTTTTCAGGAAAGCCCAAGACATTAGAGGAAATACAGCTCCTTTTGGCTGGACATTTTCCTTTGGAAAGAGAGGGAAGAGTTAGCCCAGGTCAGAAACTCCTAGTGCTTGCCCAAATCTCTTAACTGGGGTCTTCTCTGCATTGAATGTAGCTTGTGAGCAAAGTCCGTATATCAGCTTGACAGTCAGACACAACCCTACAGAATATCAACACTAAAGCAAACAGGACCCGGTGAGGGATGTTCCCGTTGTCACCACCCTGGTATGTGCAACAAACACAAGTTTATGCAGATGTCCAGCACCCCTTCCTCTGACGGCAGTCAGGTTTGCTGTGCCCAGCAGAGGTGAACCTCCCTGGATCTGATGAGCCTGTAGCATGCTGGAGGTTTTTAAGAAGAGGGAAGGTTCACGTGTTCAGACAGGGACTAGAGTATCTGGTCCCATGTGTCTTCCATTAGCTTTTGATTTCTAGTTGTGAGTGTTGGAGGCCTCCAGACTTTAGGAGAAGGAGCTGGACTGTGGGAAATGGGATACTGGACTGTTGAGTATACCTAGTCTCTTATGTGCCTATATTTTAATAGTCCTACCTAGGTAGTGAATTTGAGCAGCTGACGTGTTGACCGAGAATGTACTGTTTAATGCAAAATTATGTCAACTGGCTTTCAACCTGTTTTTGGAGAATTAGTGGGTAAATAACCTGATCTAAAGAAATCTGTCACCCACATTAGGAACTGTGAACTAATTATTGCTTTCTGATATTCTACTCTTACTTGTTTTGCCTTTTTATCCTGATTGTTTGCATTCCTAGGACTGATTTGCCTTTCTGATGCAATGCCATGTGATCTGCTGATTAATTTTTGTGAGCAATCATAAACTCCAACCTATGGCTGACTCGGTATATTTTTATGCTATGCTCCATAAACATTCATTCATTTCTTTTGATTACTGTGTGGAAACAGACTTTTACAGGCTAATAAACTTGGATTTGAACTGGATGAAGAGGTTCCTTGTGTCATTTCTATCCTCTTTTTAAGGGGGAGTTTAAAAAAAGGGAGAGATAAAGGTGCAAACCTTGACTTGATTTAGCCAGGTCTCTAGCTCTCTCTCAGGTGCTGTCAGTACTAAACCTGAAATACCAATAGCCAAATCTTATTCTTGAGTTGATTTCATTGACAGCGAGAAACACTTTAAAATAAAACAAACTTTCAGGGCTTCAGGCTGGGAGAGAGGGGGAAGGGAAATCAGGGGTTTTCCTTTAATTGGTTACTCTGGTGTCTTCTCTCCTGTAGACCTGCTTCCTTAAACACGCTGACATGCACAGAGCAGTTTCCAGCTGAGACCAATTAAGCAGAGCATTTGCCTCCAGTATGGCTCGCTGGCTCTAGCCGGGTGAGGCTCATTGCAGGCTGTGTGTCAGCACAGGGCACAGCTGGAGCACGCGCGGGCAGGTGACCTTTCAGTGAAAAGAGGTCCAGGGCCAGCATCTTCTCACACTCCTGGGGTCTGACGTTCCCTGACCTGCGATGCACAGCAAATGTCCAGTCAGAAATGACTCCGCAGGTGGTGGAGTATTTTGTCTTTTAGGTGGTTAGTTCAAACTCAAACACCTTGGAAATACAAAGCGTAGCAAACAGAAGGAACATGAATTCTCATGTCATAGGTGTTTAAGGCATCTCAGTAGCTGAGTAAGCTGGCAGTAATTGATAACCCTTCACATGGGTCTCTTCAAGGAGGCCATTGGGATGCACTAGCACTTTCTGCAGGGAGAGGCAGCAAGGCTAGAAATACGTCTGCCTGATGCCTGCATACAACTACATGTAGCCCTCTGATGAAAAGAAGTCATTGTCCTTTCCATATGGCAATCTGATGCGTTATAAACATTATGCATAAAAATTTTACTTTTCAGTCCACTGGAGGCTCAGGGCACACACAGGATCTTAATCTCACCAAAGAGCATACAGGAATTTGAGAGCAGGAGGGTTATTATTTTGTCAACTTTCAGGCCTTGAATGCAAGTAGTGAGATCAGGCATCACTGAACAGGGCAGCTGGACTGCACAGAACCTAGCCTCCATACACGCCGACCCTGCCAATGGTGCAGCCATCCTAGACTGGGATTTTTGGGGGCCTGCCTTTCCTAGTTCTGCTAGAAAAAGCGACTTTTACAAGATCCAGGAAATCCCGAGGCAGTCTCACCACAAAGATGAAGTGTGAGCAGTATTACGAGCTGATCCTTTTTTTCCTATTGTGATGCAACATATCTTACTCCAATGACAGAAGCTAGAATTGCAGGAGCTGAAAAAAAGAGAAGCCAGGGAAAGCTGCAGCTTCTCCAAGCCAGGCAGAGGAAAAAAATCATTTGCTCACTCTTTTTGTTATGCTTTCCCCTGTACTTCTTTCCTTTAACTCCTCTCTTCCCTAGAGGAAGGCAGATATGGCTGATGCGATGGCTCCTGCCAGCGGGTCCCCAGCTCTGTGATTTGCATCCTGGGAAGGTGATCAGGCTGCAGCTGCACAGAGGCCTGAGATCCTGGAGACTGGAGCACCTGCAAGGTAGGTAGGGTGCTTGGTGTGTGGAGCAGTTCCCCAGCAAGTGCTGGGGCTGCTGCTCTTCTGCTTGTGCCAGTGGGCTCCACGGGGAAATGCTGGTGGATGAAGCAATTGATGCTGAACTTTTTACATCCCCTCAGCGTGGCAGCATCAGGAAGCCAATGCAGATTGCAATGGTAGCAGTGAATATGTAGGTTATTTCTGCCCTAAAATGCTGGTACTGACCAAATCTAGGGGGACTTCTAAGGGTAGAGAGTAAGATGTGTGCTCAGTCCATCACTGGCATGTCCTAAACTCTTTTCTCTTCTGGAAAAGAAGTTACAGTTCATTCCTCAGTTATTTTTGTGGAAACAGCTGAGTTGGTTTTGCTAGGAATTTGAAAGCACACCTAGCTCAAGGCTAGAGCTAGAGCTGGAGGTGGATTCCTCACCTGGAAGCTTTCAGCCTGCAGGATTAAAGGTCTGAATAAAGCAATGAACTGTGGAAGATGGGACCTTGTAATAGGCACTTAAGGTGGTGTGAACTGCAGATGTTGCCACCAGCTTTGCTATGAGTAAAGGAGGGAGCAATAAGGCCATTAATTCTGCAGTGCTGCATGGGGAGACAGGCTGGTTCTTCGCCAGCAAGGCTGGAGGCAGAAGAGGTGGGTCAGTGCTTTTTGGGTGTATGATGGTGAGGAAAAGCTGGGCAAGGAAAGCAGATGGCTGTGGAAACCCCAGCCAAACAGCTTCCCATGGTTGCCAAAGTGTGCCCCACAGAGCATGCAGGAGAGATGCTGTCCTGGCACATGTGCCATGGAGTCTTGCTACAATTTCTACATCTAGCACTTCTGAAAAGAACCAGCAACCCCGCACATCACCTTCCTGCCCCAGTGTGGTATGCACAGAGGCACACATGGTAACATCCAGAATGGTAGTTCAAAGAAATATGCTGGGAGTCATGGCAGTGCCCCAGAAGGGCCATGCCAGGCATGCCATGGCCCTCTCCCTGCTCCCTGCTGATGGGACCTGAGCCACTGCTGTGTTTGGATCTGATGCTCCAAGCTGCTGTTCTGACACACTGCCACTCCCACCACGGTTGCCGCATTTCTCTTCTGCTTTATGTTAAAACAAGGGAGATGCTTAAATATTTATTCTCACTAGAATCTCCAGAAGCCAACGTTCATTTGTATAAGTGACAGGGATTTTTTTTTTTTTCCAATTGTCAGTAATAATTCATTAATTATTATTTTAAAGTTGTTGTTCTCCCTGCAATGTGTCACCTTCCCACCAATTTGGCAGCAGTCTGCACGATATGTGGGATGTGCAGCACTGTGGTTCTTCCTCCTGTGGGTTGTTGCTGCTCCTTCAAATACTTTCCCCTTAAACAAAGTGGGTGTTGGAATTCCCGGTGTCTGTTCAATCAAAGGGAGAATTTTTTACTGGCTCTTCCTTCAAGTAATTTGTTTTGTGTCCAAGTGCCTTCTGCTGCCATTATCACATCTGTGGAATTGGGGTCTGCTTCTGCCCCTCTGCAGATGCAGGAGACCAAACTCGTATCGCTTTCAGCACCCAGGAATGCTGCACTTGGCTGTTGCTGCTGGATGAGCATTTCTGCTCATTGTGGTGGGTGCACTTAGCTGTGCCAAGCCTCAGTGGTTCTTAAGGTTCTAAGCATCAAAGTGGCACAGCCATGCAAAAGCAATCTTGGCAGCTGTGGCAGGTTGGCATTTTTTTATATTACTCTAAATGCAGAGTGTTACTTGCTTTCCCCTGCTTCTGCCTGCAAATGAATGGGGAGGTGGCTGGGGAGTGGTAGACTTCATCTGTGGGGAAATGGGAAACTTGTGCTGGCAAATGCTTTTTGTTTGTTGGTTTGTTTTGGGGTTTGGGTTTTTTTTTCGCCACTCACACCATTAAGTTTATCTTTTGAATTCCCTTTTTTCCAATGCTTTTCCCTTGACCACTGTTGTTACCTCTTTTGCTTTTGCCACTTTTGAGGGAGGGGATTCTCTTGGGGAGCAAAGCCATTCCCCATGTGACCCTACCAGGGATATGCCTGTGCCTAATGCCACCACTGGTATATTCCCACAGATAATGGCTGAATTGGGTACAAAGCTGTAAATGCCCATGAAAAATGGATGGCAGGATGCCCAAGGCTGTATCCTAACTGGGCTGCCCAAAACCTCTGCCAGGAACTGGGGAGGATGCAGGGGAAAAGCCACCAGGGTTAGTAATCCTGCTTACTTTTGCCTGTGGCAACACAGGAGTTGAGCATCCCTGTTGCAGTCCATGGGGCTGAAAGGAGAAACTGCTGCACTGGTCTGAAACATGCCAATGAGCACTGTCTTATGGGGTCACCAAACGCAGCTGTCTGGCTCCTGTCTTGCTTGAGAAGAGCATCAACTGCAGTGCTGGGAGGTACAGGACTGTCCTGGTCTATACAGGTGGGGCTCCTCTGCTCCTGTAACTTGGGGACAGCTCCAGGCAGAGAAGCAGGGACAGGAGATACTCGTGTGCAGGCACATGCTGATGCACACGATTGCAGCTGCCTGGGTCCCAGCTAGCCCAAGCACACCAGACATGGCCCAAAGACCATCTCTGCTGTTGGACCCATTGGTGCCACCATACTGCAGAGCATTAGCATTTGCATTTGCTTGTCATCTCTGTGGATATGTGAGTGTTAACAGGCAGTGCTGGGCTGCAGATTAGGCTTGTTATTCTGACTGTATTTTTTTACTTTTCAAAAGATATGCTGTGCAATTTGGCTCTGTTCCCACTCTCTCACTTCCCTCTTTGCCTTTCCCTTCCTGCCTTTGCCACTGAATGGCTCCATAACTCTCATTTCCTTCTGGGGAGAAAAAGAGGGAATACCAAGAAAAAGCTAGACCTTGATTAGTGCAGCTGAACAATTCCATGAGGTCTGACCTCACTTTCCCTGTAAACCCACACATCAATATTGTAGCAATGCGGAAAGCCCCCTCCCCAGGTATTTTGGCTGGGACCCTCAGCTGGAGCTGCTGGGACTGCGCTGGAATAAAGGCAAGCATGGCAGCACCTGTGCTCATTCTTTTTTTGGACGAGGTGGGAGACGTAAAATTTTCTGTCCTTTCCATGGGATGGAGTTTTCCCTTTGCCGCAGGAACAGCTGTTGGGAGATGCCTTCTGGGAGGCAGGGCGAACTGTGGGAGCAGGGCTGAGCTGCCAGGCTCAGCGGTATTCCCGTCTGGATAATACATGGCCAAGGTTCAGCCTGAATGGCCGGCTCGCGTTGTGTGGCCAGAGGAGTGATTTGCTGAGAAGGGCCGAGATGAATTGCTTTGCCTCCCGAGGGGCCCAGGAGCAGGGGGAGACCAGCCCCCGGCCAGCCCTGCCTGCAGTTTATGCCGCCTATCACCCTAGGGGGGTCTGCCCTGGGGGACAGCTGCTCCCAGGAGGTTTTTAATGGGGAACTCAGGTTTGGCTCAGAGTTGGGAGCGCTGCCAGGGCATTAATCAAAGCTGTGGGACGGAGAGCCATTGCTAAGGGTGCTTTAGCCAGAGGAGTGCTGAAGCACTGCTTAAAACAGTCACGCCCTACAAATAAAGGCACTGCAGCTTTAGGAGGGGGGTAGCCAGGTACTAAAAAACCCCTGTGTGCAGCCCTAACAAAACGCACACAAGCATCACTTGCTGTGCTGGGAAATGTGCCCTCAGTTGGTCCCTTGATCCCTCATTGGAGGAAGCTGGCAGCGGTGCGAGGAGAGGAAATAGGAGAGGAAAAAAGCCCAACAAGTGCTATAGGGGTTCGTATAGAGGATGTGAGCATGGAGTACTGGCTGTGTGGCCATGACCCTGTAGGTGCACCTGGAGTCCTGGCCCTGCCCATGGCCCCAGCTGAGCTCTTCTCCATTACTGCAGTGAAGCATTTGCCTCTCCCTGACCCTTTAAGAGATGAAGTTGCTCCTCAGAGCCCTTCCCAGCGTCTGAGTATCCCGGTGGTATAAGATGTCACATCCCCAGGAAATGCCCTGCTGGGACACCGTGCTCCAGCCATGGCACTGACACAGTAGAGCTATGGTGTGGCACCATGCCTTTGCTGAGGCCAAGGCTCTGCACTACCTAATGCTGCTCTGGGCTCTCAGTTTCAGGTTTGGGTGACATTTTTGCTTCATTCCTACTCTCATGGACACCTGTCAAAACCAGCCAAGTGGCATTGTGGGGACTCCTTGGGATAGGGTGGAAAAAAGGACCTCAACCTCGTCCAGGCTCCTTTCCTTGGAGAATGCAAGGAAAGCCCAAAGTTGTGCCACAATAAACAGAAGTTGCTCTTGGATAGTGGCTGCCTCCTACACTGCTGCCTCTTGCAAACATGGGCTTGACTTCCAGCTTCATTGCCCAATATTGATCTAATAAACGACTGTTGTCTTTGCACAGGCCAATGTCACAGACCAGCATGCCTCGCCCACTCCCCTCCCAAATCCTTGGGCACCAGCTGCTGTGGTTGCCAGCCAAGCATCCGGCAGCAGTGTGCCTATCCCACCCTGCGCAGGGGAAGGCCCCATCATGCTCCTGGTCATAAGTGGGCTGGTCTGCACCAGTGTGACTTCCCTTGCAGTCCCCAGCTGGTTTCTACTGAGTTGATTTAACTGAGTTTCCCTTAACTATGTGGCTATATAATGCCCACCTTCAAAAGGTCATGCTTACTGGAAAAGGGATTTTTTTTATTTGAATGCCAATGGTATCCACATTGCACATGAGTATTGCAGAGTGGACCCACACTCTGGGCTTACTTCTGGTTCTGCCTTCATCCAGTCTCCAAGTCAACTGCATTTCTGATGCTGGCAGCAACTAGGGTAGGAGTAATTTGCTGGGCTGGGGTGTCACTCAGCCATGAGCGGCGGGTGACAGCCATGATCGAAAGGGACATTTATTTGCCTTTAGGATGGAAGGGACATGACACTCCTTGTCAAATTCCATCTTTGCAAATATGGGCTGTGAGGCAATAAGGCAGAGGTCGTGGCAAAAGGTCAGTGCTCTGCCTAGGCGGGTGTTTGTTCGGGTGCTGCAGTCGCACGAACATGGCATGGGATAGTGGCAAGTGTGAGGAGCAGCTGGTCCACCTTCTGCAGGCTGCTCCCCCTAACAGCTCAAGTGGTTTCATCAGTAATGGCTTGCACACTGTTTTGATATGTGCACACATGATTTCACATGTTGGTTATATTTTATACCATGGGAATTACTGGGAAAACCAAGGAATGCTTCATGTAATGCTCACTGCCTTGATAGGTTTTCATTGCTTTCGAGGCCTCTTTGAGAACTGGAGGTGTGCAACCTGTTGGAAATGTAGGTACGAGTGTGGATTTTTAAAATGGGTCAAAGAAATCCCTTTTGTTTAAATATGCACTCTGGTCTGTAGCTGAACTCTGGTGGTCAGCACAGACTAAAGCAATACAAACCAGAAGTGACCATTAGCTGCCGATTGTGAGGGACTCCCATGTCCTACTCTGCTGCTGTAAACATAAAGAGAGGAGAGTAAATGGATCGGGAAAACAAAGGTGAGGGATTTCCATACCCAGAGAGAGGAATTTTTCTGGGCTACGGCCCATCACCTGCCCCATCTGGGGCATTAGGGTTTGGTTCTGGGTCTCATTCTCTCCTCATGCTGCTAGCAACACTCTGAGAAGCTGCGCAAGTCCTTCCCCTGCTCTTTCCCTCGCCAGCTCTGCCTGTGCAGCTGAAAGCTGCTCTTTCTCAGCATTCATGGAAAAACCAAGCTTGCAGTTTACAAAGACCCGCTCTGCTCCTCTTTTCCCATCAGTAAACGCATATAAACCAGCACTTCGCACCATTACACCTCCTTAGAGATGCAGAAAACACATAGGTTGTTTGTTTTCACATATACCTACCTAATTGATGGGTTGAGAAAGGGAAGGCGGGAAGGGAACTTCAGCCCTATTAAACTGTTGGGAATTGGGTTCCTTAGATTAGAAGTGTTTGTATTATAAATACTGTGAGGAGCTGAGGCGTGGAGCGAGCTGGCTCCCGGCATCCGGGATAAAACCACTAGCGATGGTGGAGCCCTTTATAAACATTTGCATTTTTCCAGATGCAGAGGATAGTTAATCCAAACTACACACCTGGAATTTAGTTCCATGGCTGTTAGCAGTGTTGCTGTCCTGGGATCTTAGGCGGGAGGGCTGGATGTGCATGCATTTCTGCCGTGCCTGCCTGTTTTCCAGAGGAGCTGCTGTCAAGCCACTCCCTGGGTGTAAATATCTGCAGTCCATGCCAGTGGATTTTAAAATCTAGAATTGAGCTTTGGTGCTCTGATCTATTTATATACAGTGTGTGGGGCAGAAGTATACTCAGGTGAAATTTTTCAGGGACCAGAGAGATTTGTGGCTGAGCATAAAAAGAACCCCAACTCCCAAACCCACCCAGAGGATTTTGTGGTTGTTGTTGTTGGTTGATTGGTTGGTGGTGTTTGTTTGGTTTTTTGTTTTGTTTGTTGTTTTGTTTTGGTTTTGGGTTTGTTTTTTTTTTGTTTTGTTTGTTTGTTTGTTTGTTTTTTACTTTTAGATGTGTACAAGTGTCTAAAAAGCTTTGTTCATATTTCTCAGGTAACACTGATTGGTTTTTGTTTCTGGGAGCAGGGCTGCATCCTGCAGGATCATGGCACCTGCAGGAGAAAAGCACAGTTATCACATAAAACAGAACCAAATAGATCCCATTCCATCTTCCCCTCATTTCAAGGGGTTGTGGTGAAATTCAAATGCGTAAAACCCCCTTCCAGAGCCCTTTGCTCTTATCCTGATGGACGGGCCTGACACTGTCCAAGCATTCTTAGGTTAGAGATTTCTCCCTGTGCTTCTCCCCAGACCCACATCCTTAATGGCAGGCTGCTGCCCTGTCCTCCCCACCCCCAGCTCAGGCCAGACAAGCAGTCGAGGGCTCAGAGAGTTGTCAGGTGGATTGGGCCGTGCTAAGTGAAGTGTGCAAGGAGGAGAGAGGAGGAAAGAATAATACCAGGGCGGCATGCCAGTTCTTCAACCTCTGGTAGGGTGACAACCTTGCAAGGGCAGCGGAGCTAAACGTGGCTAAAACGGATCCTCTGGGGTGGTGACTCTCCACTTGTCATCTCCAGCACAGGGCTGAACTCAGCCTGGCTGCCTGTAAAGCCAGGGAAGGCTATGCAAGGATTAGTGATTACCTTTCCCCTAATAAAAAGGGAAAAAAAAAAAAAGGAGAGTGAGAGGTCCTTTAGCAAGTTATTGCTTCTATACGCTGCACCTCTGTGCACTGAGCTGAGACAGCTTCCTCTGTGCATTCAACTGAAAACAAAGAGTGAGAAGGAGAATGAAAGAGCAGGATGCAGCCTTTCCCACAGCCCACTCCCAGACCTGAGCCTTGCCAGGCTGCCTGCCTGCATGGGGGGGGACACACTGCCCTGGGCGCAGGAGTCTGCAGGGGGAACTCATCAACCTGCCCTCTCCTGCCCACCTTCTGCACCTTTAAAAGAGTAAGGGAAAACGACTGCTGGGTGCAATTATGCAAAAACTGAAAAAGCCTTCTCCCACCATGAAAAAAACCCCAACATAACCCCAAGAAAACCTACTCAGAATCACTCAGGCAATAATTTCAATGTGCACAAACCAGTCTAAAATGGAGAGCATTGCAGAACCACAGTCTGGTGTTGCTTAGGTAAAATGGGTGCATTATCTACAGTAACATAGTGATGTTGCTCTTTCACCTCCATGGCTCTGCCAGCATGGAGGTGATTGCACAGACAATGTGCCATCCCTCATTCCCTCCACTTTTAATTCCTCCCCCTCCCCCTGTGAATCTATGCAATTTTCCATTAATAAAAAAATAAGAAACTGAAGCTCTTCCTCAGAAATCCAGACATTAGCATACTCGTCCTAATACTTTAATCCCCATCATTGTTTATAATCACGCTACACACAAGGTTATGCACAGTGGTGACTGATTTATGAATATATATATATATAGTTTTAATTGAAATGGCAACATTTAGGTTCCACCTTAACAGCGCACCTTAAAAGATTATCTCGGTTATTTCACAGGCACCGAGCCGGCACTAATAGTCCAAGGCAGATATTGAAAAGCAGCACAGGGCCAGGCAGATCTATTAGAAATTCCCATCCACGCGCCTCATACATATTGATTTCTGACACCAAGCAGCAGTGAAAGCCCCCGTGGGAATAATATATTTAGCAGGGTTCGCTGCGAGGAGGTCACAGAGTGCATACAGATTAGCTACAGAGGACCAAGGCACTAGTGTTGAAGCCAAATGCTAGATTTTATATCATTTTAATCTGAACTTTTATAATCCTTTTAGTTCTTCTTTCTCTGGAAGGCAGAGGAAAGGCTCCTCCGCACGTATCATGCATCTTTTTTTTTTTTTTTTACCTTCTTTATTCTGCCTATAAATGTGCAAATGCTGTTGTAATGGGGAGGAATGTACCCTTGGCATTAGCAGGAAGAGGCACAAACAGATTTGGCATTTATATATAGGTATGGGTGCATGTGTATATATGCATTTTTTTATATATATACACACACACATATATATATGTGCCTGCTTGTGGATAATAATGGTCATTTCAGCTGGAGACATCTTTATTTGAAGGTTTCCTTCCATGGGAGTGGTGGGAGAGGGTGTCAGTAAATCTCAGGCTCCAGTTTTAATGTGCAGAAATAAAGAACAGCTCTAAGACCTTCTTTTATTTTATTTTTATCCCAGAGCTTAATTGAGCAGAAGTCACATTTATGCTGTTGAGCCTCAGAAAGCAACAACAACAACAAAAATACCTAAACAGTTTTAATTACCTTTCTGCCTGTGCTGAGTGGGAGGAGATGCCTGCTTGCTTTGTGTGTGGGGGGGTGTTGTGGCTGGCTGAGACAGCGGGTTGGGGGGCTGGAGGGGTGCCAGCATTGCAGAGAGAAAGGTTAGAGTTGACACACTTTGACACAAGAGTGAAATGCGCTCCGACAACAAAGAAACCAGGAGATTGCAGCTAAACAGACACAAAAGCTTATGGGCATCTTGCAGGCGAGAGAAACACACTAACTCCCATTTTTTGTTCTTTTTTTTTTTTTTTTTTTAAATTTTATTTTTTAAGAAAAAGTTCTCAAGTCTTCCTGATAAACAGTCGATATTCCCATACTGTTCAAACCCACCTGTCTATGGCAGGGAAGCCCCTCCTCAAAGCTGTTTGAGATGCAGACCCACTATATCCAGGGTTCCAGATCCTGGAGTGGGGTGATGAGAATCACCCACTCACCCAGAGCCCAACCTGCCAGTTCTGGCTGCTGCAGGATGAGTAGGGGTCAGTTCCTGCCTGAGAGGCAAAAAAATCATTTGAGGCTTATTTTCTAATTTGCAAAATGAAAGGGAGGAGCAGCTT
Source organism: Formicarius rufipectus (assembly GCA_013399695.1). Lineage (NCBI taxonomy): Eukaryota > Metazoa > Chordata > Aves > Passeriformes > Formicariidae > Formicarius > Formicarius rufipectus. Next base: position 535,384 of record VXAU01002840.1, read on the forward strand.
TTGATGCTTCTATTGTCCTTCACGCCAATGAAATGCTGTGCCTTGGGTGAGGAGAGTCTTCGAGCACTGTCTGAAAGACATGAGTTGTGGGTTTTTTTTACTTTGTAGCTCTTTGAATGATTGTTTCCCTACCAGAGGTACCTCTCTGTACCTCAAACAGTGGAACAGCATTCGGGATGTCATGTGAGAGGAAACCCATAAGCCTGCAACAGGTGTTGGAGAAGCAAGTAGGTAAAAAAGCCCCTGGTGTGTGCTGTAATGCACTTCTTGGGCTGCTGGTAGTGGCCACTTGCAGTTACCACCACTATGTTCACCACCTTCTTGTGAGAGCTTTATGGGCATTAACAATTGCTTTGCTGTGGCTCTAGTGAAAAATTGAAGTGCTGCATAACAAAGCGGTCTCTTCAACACATTCAACCTCCCATTCCATAAAACTCAGCATTTCTTATGAATTGTGCTTGATTGAGCCAAGTGCTGGCATTTTGCAGAAGAGTTTCATGGGAACTATGTGCATTCTACACAGTCCTTTGACATTTGGAAAATTCTAGGCCCATATTACATCTGCACTGCTGGTGAGGTTATTCAATTGAGCAGCTGCCTGGAGCCAAGTCCCACCTGCAAAATTTGTTCTTTGTCTGAGGGGTAACTCAGTGCTTGGGCATAATGTATGTGTTGCCAAGAACCTTACTTGTCAAATAAAATATTTTTAAACTCTTAATTATCTTTGTCAAGATAAAAGATTCAATATTATCTTCTATTGTTTGCTATCAGATACTTTAAATTAAATTAAATTACAACTGAAAAAAAAATATTCGTTGACCTTAAAAAAACAGTGGACAGAGTGCCTGGTGTGTTTGGGAACAGGCTCCTTTACTGAAATGATAGCGTGATCTGTGTCAATAATGACACCAAATGGAAAAACTTACTTTAGTTTTATATGCCACCTCAGATACTTGGCTGCACCTTTTGGTTTACTCAGGACTTCAGTTTAACATTCACCACTCAAACAAGATGCTACTGAGAGCTTGGGACGTGATTCTGATTTTTGTTTGTTTGTTCATATGTGAAGATCTCCATCTCAGCAGCAAACAGATCCAACATACTGATGTGAGGTCACTGCTGGCCCTTGGCCAGTCTCTTCTGCACAAGTGCCCTGTTTTCTTCCGTGTCTGGAGGCAATGACTTTGCTTGTTCCTAAGTTGTGGTTGTCAGACTCCATGCTTTATTCTCCTGTCTTGGTGCTCCCCTGGTGCACTTTGTGGCTCCTTAGTGAGAACTGTGCAAATCCTTGAGGGTGGCAGCTGTCTCATCCCCTGAAAGCTTTCCGCCTCTCTGATGGCACAAGTCCTACGAAATACTTCCCTGACACTGTTCTTGAACTAGCAGCACACCTGGAGAGGTGCCTCAGGAGTGATGGGGAAAGGTGAAGACTGAGGTGACGGGTATGGTCAGGAAGCTCCTGGTACTGTATGTGGGAATGGGTCCTTGTCAGTAATAAGAAAATCTGTGTTCAGACCCATTATCAGATGATGTGTGAGGATTGAAATCTGTCAAGGAAAAGAGACTGCTGAGGTCAAAGCAGGATGGGAATGCTGGGGGCATGTATGGCGGTCTGGTGAGTAGATAGGTAGCCTGGTTGCTGGTTGTGCTTGTTATGTCACTTTGCCTGAACAGGTGGTAGGTCAGGAGCAGGCACTGGCTTTGGCATGTGCCGGTGCAGCTGCTTCTGCAGGAGCTTATCAGTCACCAAAAGAGCCAGAACTGATGGGCTCAAGGCAAGGTTAGGAAGGGCTTTGAGCAACCTAGTCTATAGAAGGTGTCCCTGCCCATGGAAGGGACATTGGAAACAAAGTCTTTGAGGTCACTTTCAAACCATTCTGTGATTCTATGAGCTGGAGTATGTGGTTTGGAGGTAATTTGTGTCAGCAGCCTTCACACGGCCGTGACATGTTCTTGTGAGGTCACTGTTCTCTGAGAAGCTGAGTGGCCAGCAGCAGACCCAGGACCAGAATACGTGGTTCCGAGTTACCTTCTGTCAGAGCAGCTCACAGGACAGCTGATGGCAGGGGGGTGAGGGGTGAGGTTGGGAGGTCACCAAGTTTTCCTTGGCACATTCCTGGAGCATGTGGTCATAATGTTACTCATGACACCAGTACCAGTGGGCTGACCAGTAGTCTCTGCTTACAATTTCTTCCTCTCGAAGAGGAAGAAAATATCATCAAAATCCCTCAAACCAATTTTTAATTTCAAAGCCTTAGGATAATGCAGAGATGCTCCTTCTTATTGGGCACCAGGCACAAATGCAAAGCCTAAGTTCCTGTGTTGAGGAGAACAGGCAGTGGGGCAGAGAGGGCTATGTTAGTCCCTGTTTCTTAGACCCTAAGCTTTGGAAAGGTTGCACAACTGCTGGACTTACATCTGGCTTGCACTTAAAAGACTTTGCACACATGCCAGCTTCCTACTGTTTATACAGCTGGCTTTAACACACCAAGTTTGTTCTGGGCTTTTGTCTCATCATGTGGTAAAAAGCTGTGGCTTGGTGGTATTTCTTTTGGCAAGCTACCTTGCAGGCTGGGATATCTGAGAATGAGCAGCATTGGTATCAAAGGAACACCCTATCCACATAGACAGCATATCCCTTCTGGTATCAAAGTACCAGCTTGCTTTATACTCATATTTTTGTATTTGTTATATATTTATATACAACCATGCATTTATATACATTGATATGTATATTTATATATATATATGTTCTAAGAGAGAACAAGGAAACCTCTTATTCTGATGCATATACATTCCACAGGTATCTTAGTTACTTCCCATGATGACGAGGAAAGGGTGGTTCACTGTTAAAAGAGATGGGAAAGCCAGCACTAGGTGATGTCAAGAAGATAAAAGCACTCCTTTCCTATTTTTCCTCCAGCTTTACCCGTGTAATAACCAATGAACATTTTTTGGGTTGACGGTGTTCATCTCAGCAACAAGGAGGTTGAATTTAGGGTGGAAGAAGAAGACAGCAGGATATTTTCCACTAGACTGGATCTGAGGGAACTCACAGAAACAGTCATTTAGTTGCTGGCAATTTTTTTATTTTTTTTTTTTCAGAACTAGTGGTGACTAGGGGAGGTTTCTGAAGACTGGGAGAGGGTAACTAGAATGTCCATATTTGAAAAAAAGCAAACCAAAGGGACTAAGGAGCTGTAGACCAGTCAGCCTATTTAATGCATGGAAAAATGCTGGAAGAAATAATCAAGCAAATTATTTATGAGCCTCTAGAATATGGCATGGAGATAAGTAACAGCCAACAGGGATTTGTCAAGAACAAATCATGTCAAACTTACCTTATTTCCTCCTATGACAGGGCAATAAGCCTTGTGGAGTGGCAATGAATATCATATATCTTCACTCAGAGAGCCTCCTGATGCTGTCTGAAGCCACACTCTCCCAAAGATGCCACAGGGATGAAGACCATAAGAGGGAGAAAGTTACTGACCATGAGCCATTACCCGTGTGCCACATCCTATGGTTGGATGCATGGCATTTCTGTGCATCGCTTTGGGATGGGCAATGGAGGGAAGAGACATTGAGGGAGGAGGGATGGGAGGCCCACAGAAAGGCAGAGGCTCAACATGCTTCTGGGACACAGAGGGGACAGCTGGAGAAAAGGTGACGTGGTGCAATAAGGACAAGCGCACAGGATTGGTTTTAGGTAGGAATAAATGGTACACATCCCCGGTGAGGAGCCATTAGGAAATCAGTAGATCAACAGGTAAAAAGGATCCTCTGGGTTTAGAGCGCATCACGAACTGAACACAAAGTGCAGCTGTGGAAAAGCAGGCGCCTCAGTGGGTGAAACCAAGAGGTGAATCACAGGTGAGTGAAACTTTCTGCACCATCAAGTGCTAGCAAGGGCTCAGCTGGCACTGTCTGCCCCATTTTGAGCACTGCTGTTGGAGAAAAATTGGCAAGGAATCACCCGAAAGCACCAAGGGTGATGTGTGTTCTGCGGACTGTGTCTGGCACAGGATGGTGGAATGGGGATTTATTTAGGCTGAGGCTCTCCAAATGTAGGTGCGGGAAGGTGGGGGATGGGGTGGACCAGGAGCTCTGACTGCATAGCACGAAGGGATTAAGAGGCTGAAAATGAGGGAGATTTACAGTAAGGGTGAAAAGTGCTGGAAGAAAGCATGAGACCTGGGGAGGGTGGTTGGGGGCTGGCTGCTACAGGGAAAAGTTTGGGCACAGCTGATCCCACAAGGTGAGCAGACAGGGTGGTCCCTCCAGATCCTCCTAGCCCTTTTTTCCAAGTGGAGGGATTAGGAGAAAGAGTGTTTTTGTTTTCCTAGGCTTTGTGCCACACGAGGATGCTCTCCTGAAATCAGAGCAGGCTCCTGCTGCCTCGTCAGCATTTGGGATACTCCTCTGTTGACATGCCTAAACAAGACCTGTGTTAATCAGCACAACGGGGACATAATTAATTATTCTCAGGACCTTCTCAATGGAAATGTTAGAAAGGAGGGCTAAACTGTCCCCACTGCCCCCCCCTGTAATCCAATGCCACGGCTGGCTTTATTGGCTCTAAGGGGAAAAGAGGCACATTTGCTTTCCCGCTGATATGGCGTTAAGCGTGCTCACTTCACAGGCGCGTGCAGATGAAAGTGTAATTGCATGGAAGGTGAATTGATTGCAATTAACCTCGGGACTTGGCCTCGGGCTGGGGTGTCCCACCTTCCTCCCTGGGAAAGTGCCATCAGGGGCGTAACGTGCGGCTGATGAATACGTATATCATGGCATGAAACACATACGTTACAGGTGAAAGTACATAAATCATCCAGGAAAACACGTATTATACCAAAATGATCAAATTATAAATGAAGCACATAAATCATGAGATTGAGCCATTGGATTTTATCAGGGACCATAAATTATATAGTGAAGCCCGAGGTTCACCAAGAGGTTCACAGAATAATGAAATGGGACTTGTAGAACTTAAGGAAAATGTCATTATCTCCAGGAAATGCAAACGCAAATATCCAGCCCGACCTCCACGTATTTTTACAACATCTTCTATCAGAAAGACTCACAACAATAGGGCCAGTTAAGCACAATAAGCCCCAAGAAAGCCTCCCCTGCTGAAGCAAACAACGAAGTCTCCAGCAGGGCTGATAGTTGGACGGCAGAGCTGCTCTGAAGGTTGGTGACACGCAAGCAAGTTGAAAAAGCTTCGCTGCTAAGTGCAAAAAGTAGGAAGAGTTATTCAGTGAGCAGCCGCTTGATTTCCTATTGATGGAGAGCTCAGGGTGCTGGGGGTGGTGGGGCGCTCAGGATGATGGCTGGAAATGGGCTCAGCAAGGCACTGCCTGGCAGCTGTAGCTAGGCAATTAAAAGTTAACATGAAAAAGAATTTAAATCGATACTCTCTACAATTGGAAACCAATGGTGTTCAGGGGAAGAAAGGGGAAAGGGATATTGAGTGTAGTCATTTCATACCTGATCTTCTGCCGCTTTTTACTTTTATTGGTCTCTTTTTCCTTCCTTGCTCACTCCCAAAAGCAATTTGCTTTTTTTGCCCCCTCCCCTAGATTGATTGTTCAAACTGATTCAATTCAGTAGAGGAAAGGCCAGTCCAATAAAATACAGACTCCTCATATATTTTTTCAAAACACAACTTTGATGTTAATCGAGCAGACTGTTGTGAAAGAGGCCAGCTGTCCCTTGGCTGCTGTTGGGATCCCATGTAACAGAATGAGTCAGGATGTTGAGATTTTTTTCCCAGTGGGTCAGTGTGTCAATGGTGTTGGTGCTATAGCATAATGCCAGGATTTACATCCATTCCCAGCACTGCTGAGCTGGGGTTATGGTTGGCACATGTGTACTAGGGGATTCCTTAGTCATAAACAAAGTGTTTGACCTGTTTCATTCCTCAGGGCAAGCAAGAGCAGAACCAACTGAATTTATGTACTGGGAATGGCTGGTTTATGGCTAACCCTGGAGGGGCACTGACTCAACCTATTTCTGGCTGAAGATGCTAATAAGGATGCACAAGATGTCTCAGGTGGGCAGCAAAACTAACATTTAAGGGAGAGTGCCTAAAATGTTTTGCGGTACATGGACATAATTTTTAATTAGCAGGCACACCACATACAGTATCCACTAATGCACAGTAGCAAAATCCATCTTCAATAGCAAAACTATCTTCAGCTCGGGTGCTCAGCTCCTGTAAGAGAGAGCTTCCTACTAATTTATTTTTGGTGAGCTTGGGATGGGAACCGCGGTTTATATCACGGGAAAATAAATGCACTTTTGAAGAAAAAATGGGATTTGGGCTGCTAATCCCTAGAAGGGGGAGGGCTGCACTCAGCCTCCTAACCAAAATAAGTTGGTTAAAAATAAATAAATGGTTGAGCCTGCTAGGTGTGAGCATAATCATTTTACTACATGATCTATGCGTTTCATTAGTTGAGGTACACATTTTGCTATAATAAATGCGCTTCAGCAAATGATCTATGCATTTCTTTCCAGAATGTATGTGTTTCAGTGGGAAAGGTATGTGTTCATCAGCTATGAGTAATGCTCCTAACAGCACGGCATTATATTGCTCAGCTGGTATCAGTGCAGCATTACACATCCATTCCCTCATGGCTGCTGAGACGCCAATTCAGCAAGACAGCACATACCGGGCGCTGTCACTCCCGTGTGGTGATGCCACGTGGGCCGGAGGGCCCCGATGCCGAGGGAGAGGGCACAAAGGAGAGGAAGTGGGAGGACTTGTGTGTGATGCCCGCCTGCTGGGCATGCATTAGAGGTGCAAAGAGCAGAGGAGGTTGTTGCAGAAGGCAGGCCAGGCTTTGGCAGCACACATGAGAGGTGAGCCCATCGGGGATGCAGTAAGGGATGCAGCTGGAGGTTTGCCCACTTGTTCTGTCCTCGAGTTCTCAACAGACCTTTCTATTCACCCAATCAGGAGTAGGGTGATGTCGTTTGCCTTCCAAGCTCACCCAGTTCAGTAGCACCCCCTGCAGCTCCAGTGGGCCAGCCTCTAATGGAGTCACTGCAGAGGTGCCCCCATCACCACCGCAACCTTTGAATTTCCTCCTTGTCTTCCTTGGCATTGCCACTGCCTTTTGGAAATTGTTCCTGCCAGCACCTGAGGCAACTAAAACTATGTGAATAATTGAGAAAAGGTTTCCTAACTGCTTGATAATCACTCCCCTCCCCCAGCAAGGCTCCTCGCCCATTACAGCATTGTTATTCACTTGTAATGACATCGCTTATTACAGCAGAATACATATTAGTCTTGGCCACAGGACTAATGATTTGTATCTGAGTCTTCATTTTAAAATCACTTTTCATCAATACATCCATTTTTATACATACAGCTTTATATAATTCATTATAATTCCCTTTACTGACCTATTTTGCTGTACCCTGCATCTATCATTGTAGATGCTACTCTGCTCTTCCGAAAAATCTTGCCTTTTCTACATTTCTGTTCATTAATATGCTCAGAAGCTATGGTTACATGTATTTTTATATTATCTTATAGTTTCCCCCCATTCATCTGAAAAGAAATGTTGATTCTGGAGAGGACTGTAAAATCTGAATGAACCTGAATTAATTAGAAGCTCTATTGATGTTACATAACGCCCATTTCATTTTACCTGGTATATGTTTTCTGTTTAGTTCCACTCGCTTTCTCTCTCCCTCTTTCTCAAAAAAATCTAAACATTTCGGAATGTGTCATTTGGTAGCAGCAGTTTTAAAGGAAAGCATTTCTGATGGAACTAGTTCAGTGCTGAAATAGGGCTGAGTGTAGCTCATGCTCCAAACTGGGTCACCCAGGAACATCGGAAACCATTAGGAGACCTGGAGTATCTGCTTTCCATGAGGGAATAAATATTTTGGGTCAGGTCCTCAGCAAGTATAAGTTAGATTAGGTCACGGATTTATAAGCAGCTCTGGATATATGTTGTTATATGCACCTCTCAGTAATGCGCCAGTCACCGAGCAACAGGATCATCATTAAGGGCCTCGTTAAGAGTGGATAATGATAGTCCCTTTTGCCTGTGAATTTGAGAAGTGGCAATGTCATGGATGAGCCCAGTACTATGGATGCTTTCATCCCCCCTTGGCGTCTGTGTTGCTGTGGTACCTGCAGGCTTACAGAAGAGAAAGAACTCCCCAGTGCTGGGCTTTGTAGGTGGTCCTGAAGGACCCAAACCAGGGAGAAGATTTGGGCTGGAAATGTGCCCATAGGGCTGGAGTGAGAAGCTTGGAGCCACGCTGTAGGTTTCCACAGTGTCTCCCATCACTTTTGCCCACCAACTGATGCTGGTGCAGCTGCCCCTGGTAGGAGTTTCTCCATGCTCTGCAGCTTCCTGCTGGTCTCCCTGGTGGAGTGGACCCAGCTGAAGCAGAACAGTCTCCCTGAAGGCAAATCTCAGGTCCCACTCTTGTCTTCCAGTAGGCTTGTGCTATCCTACCTCTCTCACGTTGTAATTTCTGATCTTCTCTCTCCAGAATGGTGCTGTAGGGTGTGACATGGTCATGCCTGAGGGTGTCTTCAGGCCCTTTGCAAAAGCTTTGGGCCTGTGGCTGTGGAGCTTACTTTGGGGAGTGAGGGGAGAGCAGGGCTGAAGGTGCTGTTGACAGTGAACATTGCAGACACTGTCATTGATAGACATACAACAACAGGTCTGCTGCTGCTTTGCAGCACTTGCCTTCCCTTTCAAAAAAATGATGCAAGGTGGTCTTGCTTCCTGCCCAAACAGCCCAACTCCTGTCTTATCTCCTCCTTCAGCTTTTTTCTCTTTTTTCTTTTTTTCTCCGCCTTTTCTTTTTTCTCAGTCCTATTTTGTTCTGGGCTTGTGGGGCATGTCAGGATACCTGCCAAATATTTGCTGAATCAAGACTATGATTTGTGTACTGGATTCTCCGTGCTCATTTGCTGACTATAAATTTTTGCACAGACTCTGGGACATACTTTTTTAATTTGCTGTGAATTGCTGTATCCTCTTCAGATGATTTTGCTACCATAGCATTATGGTTATGAAATGAATTTCAAAGAACACTGGTGGGAAGAAGATAGAGCTAAGCATTACTTTGGCTTGTAAAGCATCTACAGGTTTTGAAAATAAAAAAAGTAGGGTGGGGGGTGGGATACGAATCAGATTATACAGATGACCACAAATCTTACATTATTCTGGTGTTTTGGTCATCATCTACAACCCCAGTGGGCAGATAAATCAATTTTTGGCAGCTGCAGACAGCTATCTGAGTCAGGGCCAGAACAGCTTGACTGGAAAGGCATGGTAAATGCTATGCAGCTGCTATCACAGGAGATTTCCTGAAGGTGCAGAGGGATGGGGAAGGACAGGGAGGAAATTAATCCATAAAACAATATTCGAAATTCGCCTGCCGTTTTTATGAATTCAAAGGTATATGCAGTGCCTGACATTTGCAAACTTGATGTGCTCCTGCCTGTTTCCAATCTCTAAAATAAACACAGCGTAAAGGCGGCTGTAGTTGTCCGAATCCACTTTGTTTGTTGCAGTCAGCTGCTTTTTATTAGAAAGTGATTTAATGTGCATGGCAGGAGTAAAACTGCTAGTTTTATATTCTTTTAATTTCAAATGGAAGCTAAACTTCGGTTTTCTAAAATGCTAAAAAATGCTAAAACCAGCTGTGGTCTACCGCAAGATTCTTGAAGGCTGTAATGCTTAGCTTTTGTCTGAATAGAAAATCTTTGGTAATGGTGTTCCAGATCGTCAAGCTAAAGTATTTTTAATGAGAATTTTTTTAAAAAACGTGGGAAGAATGTTGTGTAAACTATAGCTCATCTGCCTCTTGGTGCAGTTTTTTCTTTACCTTATATGCAGTTAATTTTGGAATGTATCTTCTGAGATTCTCAAAATAGCCTGAATTATCAGTGCACTGCTCTTACCTTTGTAGCTTTGAATTTGCAAGGAACTGACTCAAATTGTCAATGATTGTCTAATATTTGTCACAGGCCATCTTTCCTGCAAAACCATTATCCATGTGTGAAAATCTCACGCAGTTGTAGACCTACAGCCACAAAAGTGTCGAACAACATACTCAACACACCCATGTAATGGGTGACATTCTCATGCCAAATGATTTCAGAGTACTGTCAGTTCCAAATATATTCTTGGCTTTAAATGCCGTTTTTCCCCTTGTGCATATAAGCTCTACTTTCCTTGCCATAACCCAGTGTTTGGAGTGGCTAATGACAGCTGCTGATGATGCATTTTAATTCATCTAGCAGGCCAGTACATGTGCTCCCTGCTTCCTGTTCTTTCCCTCACTTCAAATAGCAGGTAGACAAAGGCAGAGATTCAATTTTAATTTTTTGTCTCAAGATCAGTGACACAATATCAGATATTGGTGGGGTTAAGGCAGAAGCACATTGGGAGAAATTGGTTCTTGTGGCAGTGTCCATGGAGCTCCTTTCCTGACACCTACCTCCAGGTATTTCCAGTGAGCTGAGGTCTTTCTGCAGAACTTTGGATTTTGAATCCTCTAGACCAAGAGAAAATCTTGGAAATGGCATCAGCTGTATGGCAATTTCCATGTGGTATTTTTGAAACACAAGTACAGGCTGATCTTCCTACACTACAGACACATGGGGGTGAGTGAATGGAGAAAGAGGGCAAGAGAGCAGGGCACATTCACCAGTCAAAGTGACCATTTCCCTGCTGATATCACTGGCTTCTTTATTTCCTTTTACACTTAACATTATGTATAGGATAAAGTGTTTTAGACCTCCTTTGTGAACTATTCTACTACATCATTTATAAGGACTGCTTAGTAAAACCTTATTGATTGCACCTCAGATCTTGATGGACTAATATCACAGCTGAAAACTATGATTTTTGAAAATTTTTGAGCAGTAAGTAATACTAATAGGACAGGGGTTTGGGGGGATGAGCCCACAGAGCAGTGTAAAAAATAGGATTTTCCTTTCCTGAACCAAGAGTATGTAGGAAAAACATATAATTGATTTCTTTGTGCTGGTATGGGGTTCTCCATTGCTCTAGAAAAAAACCTCCTTTGTCTCCCAACCAAGATGGTGTCTGAACAAGGAAGCATCTGTAAGGGGGAACTGTCCCCCTTTGAACTCCAGAGAGGGGTCCTGTTAGGAGACTAGTCTACGTGCTCTCCTGGTTGCCTGCTGGTTGTCTTCCCAAAGGAAAAAGCCCCAGTGGATCACACTTGTGTGGGGACAAAGGTCTGAAAACGTGTAACCCTGACAAAGAGTTTTCCAGAAATCCAGGTTTTCTTGAGGTCGGTGGTGATTCCAGAGGGCTGAAGTGAGGAAGGTGAAAGGCTTCAGAGAGCAGCAGTGTCTTCACAACTGTAAATTTCACCATGATCCTAATTCCTAAGGGATTACTCAAGCTAAACTTTATTATTATCATTACCATCATTAATTCTGAGGGAGGAACTGTAGAAGTTACATGTGGGGTATCTACCCCACATTTAGGATTTTAACAAGATTTAAGCCCTCAACAACAGGACAAAGCAGAAAAATTTACTGGGTTGCTAATCTATAAAACCTTTGGAACCTCATATCAAAATCTCTCTTGCATGTGGCTATCGCCAAAAGACTTCAATGCCATGGACCTTTCTACAGATAGAAAAAAAAATCCCAACAGTGCTCAGAATTTGATCATAACCTTCAGGCTGCATATGTATGTCAAGACAGGAGATCTCTTGTAACACCCCATTTGGTGTCTGAAATACCATTTGGAGAATGCTGCTCCAAAAACGTATGGTTACGTCACAGTGGTCAAGTACAATCAAACCCAAACGTCCACCTGCAATTTGCAATTGGATTTGAATGGGGTTTTGGTATAAGCAATTGTGTCATAGCAGTAACGTGGGTTGATTAATTCAGGGAACAACTTGATGCTACGTTAGCCTTACAGCACAGTTGCTGTCTGGGTTTGCTCCAAGAGGAACCCCACATAATTAACACAGCTCTCACCCTTTCACTTTTAACATGCTTCCTAATTAAACTCTCCAGGATCTGAACTTCACTTTCTGGATGCAATGGCTGCAAAATGATTTATCCCGATGATGGTCAGTAGCGCCAATCTTGCTGTCAGGGAAACACGCTGATGCATTTAACTCTTTGAATTATTTTACTCCTTCTCTTCTCCTGTTTAAGTGTAGAGGTCTGGTGCAAAACCTTACATTTCAAAGTCAGCACATCAATGTGCAAATGTATCTATAGGCCACCTCTTACCCATTTGTGTATAAAGGATATATATGTAAAGAATTAAGGGTGCATATAAAAGGCCTTTGACCTGTAATTAGCCTATCCTGTTTTTTTAAAAAAAACCCTTTATGTCACTCCATTTGCAAATTAATTAAACCTAATAGATGTAATGAAACACAAAGGGAGCCAATCACTTTGTGGAGATTTAGTATTGATTTGTACACTAAATCGGCTTTAGTGGATTTTAAACAATTATTGTCAATAGATAAATTTCTGCAATAACTCTTTTATGTATAAACAGGTCCTCTTGATGTTGAAAGTCTACCTATGCATACAGAGGATAGCTAAATCCCCCCACCTCATTTGTATTTGCACAGCACCTCCAGATCTCCAGACCCAGAGCAGCCGAAATGTGCTGTTTACACAATATTATTTTAATTTCACATGACAAATGTGCTACCATGAAGTTAAACATTCATCATTACCCAGATGCGCTTTCTCCTTCTGTGGTGAAGCACCATCAACTACTGGCATGGGCTCTCCACAGATAACACCGACTGGGGAATAGCAGTCATGTACCGGAGAAATCCCATTTCTGGAAATAACTCACTGCAGATGTGCCCAGGGGCCAAAGGGGCCTCAGGTACCGTGGCCCCTGAATTGAGCTGGGATTCTGCCTTCCAGAGCCGTGATTCTCTGGCTGGTTTGAATCTCAGCAGAGCGGGCTGCAAAGGGCAGGCAGCCCCGCCTGCCTTCATCCATCGCGGTGCCAAAATGGGAAGGACGTGGAGCCAGCGATGATGATGAGAGCTCGCATGAATCCCCCGGGCCTGCAAGCAGGGTTTCCTAATTGTCAGCTGTGCTGCGCCAGGCTTGTTTAAAATAATTAGAGTGCGGCAGCTTAAACAGACCGGGGAGGGCCGGGGGGGTGGGCCTTTTTTTTTTTTTTTTCCCCCTTCGTCTTTTTTTT
>VXAU01002840.1:548778-674867 GCA_013399695.1 Formicarius rufipectus
AGAGAGAAGGAAAAAAGAGGGGGTGTGGGGGGTGCATGGACTAAAAATCTCCCTTCCCCTCTTTCCTCCAAGAGGGCTAGCTGAAATCTTTCTTAATTACCGCTTATTTCAATGACAGAATTGTAATTTATCATTTAGTTGTAATTTGACATATGTTCACACCTTTGCCATTTCCAATTTCCTCCTTCACTCTAATTGTGTGCCTGGCTCGGCTGTCACGCGCGCCTCCCGGGATTAATTGGAGCTGTCTGTCTGCCGCGGGCTGCCGGCGCGCCCGGGGCCGCCGCCGCTCCGACACTGTCAGAGCGCGCACCGTTTAGCCGAGGCATTACCCCGCCGTCACGCTCCCGCCCCTCCTCAGCCCTCGGTGTTTATTGTTTAGCCCGCTTTTGCATTTCTGACTTTTCGGGGTTTTATTAGGCTCTAATTACGCTCCCCGGCTGTCAGCTGAAAGGAGAGGAAGCCTTGCCGTAATTAGTGGGAGGTGGCCCCGGCGGCAGGGATGCGGGAACCGGTAGATATCTCTCGCTCTGCCTCGAAAATACACACCGGCTTAAATGCTCTGCCTTCATTTTCCTCCGTGGCTGTTTATGCTCCTCTGTCTCGCTGACGTGGCCTCACTAGCGCGACTGCAGCCTCCTTCCCTGGCTTTTGCTCCCCCCACCCCCGTCCCCGACCTTGCTCTTCCTCTTTAACACGCTGCATCCAGCTCCAGCATCCTCTTAAAACAGCCTTGCAGTGGCTGGGGTCCCGCTGCACCCCGGTGCAATTCCACTTTCTGGGGATGAATTTGACACACGGTATGTTTGCTTGCTGAGGGTACAATACAGCAGGGAAGGGCACTGTGTGCCCAGCATGTGTGAGTATACACTGTGGCTAACAATTAACCTTCCAGAAGCTGCTCCGGTCACCAAGGAGGTGTGTGGGCTCCTTTCTCCATGGCTGGTCTCGCTGTGCCGGTGCTGACCTGATCTTGGTCTTGTAAATCTGCAACCTGTGAGGCTGCCACTGCCTGTCCAGAGGCTGCTTGTTTTCATTAAGAAAAGCAGTATTGCACCAAAGTGTTGCAAAGTAACACAAAAAATTAGATTCTCAGCCGCACTTTTCATGAGCAGCAACTGAATTCGCCCCATGACTCATTACCTGGCCCCCTTTTCTCCATTCCACCCAGATTTTTCCCAGAGGCTCCCCTATGGGACTCCAAAACACCTTGCTCTGGCAGGGCATCCAGCGCAGGGACAGCACTCACGGGGTACCACCCTCAGAGCTCCTCTTAAGGATAAAAATGTCTGCAGAAAAGCATACCATCCACAGTTTCCTCCATATTTCTTTTTCTACCCAAGTAAAGATACTTAAGTCAAGGAAAACAGAAAAACTACCTATCTCAGCTGTTAAGTGAAGCCTGAAAATGATGAACAAAAATGTTTCAAAGAGAAAAAAGGACACATTTATTAATTTATTCATTTTCCAGTGATTTTAAATGTCCCACCCAGCAGTATCTGCATGAAAGAGAAACTGGCAGAAGCTGAAATAAATTGGCCAGCATTGCCCTCTGAGCTGGGGATGTGGATGCTGAAGGTGAATTTTGGAGCAGGCTCCTGTGCATTGTGTCCTGCTTGCCCAGTCCCCACACTCAACCTCTGTGAATGGTGAGCTCCAACCACGACCTTTATTTGTATCTGCTGTTGTCAAGACACAGCCTTATGCTCTAAACCCAGTCTTGAAGGCTCAGAGTGCCTTAAGGGGTTCCTTAAGTGTAAAAAATTAAGATAATACCTTGAAAACACAAAACCATCCAACTGATGAAATTCTCCCTTCCCTAAAATTAGTCCAAACCCTTTACTCCGGAACATCCTGAGCCTTTCCAGGCATGACAAAAACAACTCAACCAGGTGGCACAAACTACAGATCAGAGCATCTTGGGCCTTTCAAATCACAGAGGAATTAATTTCAGAGTCAAGGAACACCAGGGGGAAAAAAACGTCCTAAACCACCACCCCAGTTTAGCTGGGGACCAAAAGGCAGTGATTGCCAGCACCATGAGAGGTTGGCAAGACGCTGCTGTGTGGAACCCTCGGGCTTGGACTCTTTTGCCTTCCCACAGCAGCTGTGATTTGAGCAGGCAGAAATGCTTCTTGGAGTACCTAGCCCAGCACTGCTGGAAAATGTCTTGTAGGAGGCAAGACTGAATGGATTTACATTTATTTAGATTTTTTTCTCCCTTTCAATTTCTGCTTCCTACACTACTGACCTTTTAAAATTATTTTACTACTTACTGACTTTGTTTTCTGCATGTTGCCATTGAACGGGATTTTTACCTTCCAGCTTCCTACCTTTTGGCATCTGTGATGACCAGCCTTCTCAGACCGTTTTATTTGAACACCAGAATTTTTCTGACATGTCTGCAAACATTTAAGAGCCAGCATTTCTGGCTCCCTTAGCTGCCAAATTATGAGAAAACACAAAGTGCCTCAAGCTGAATGCTAAAAATGAAGGTTTTCCAAATACTTAGTCACATTCTTCAGCCTTGGTCTGAACACTAGGGTATGAGATGCTTATGATTTAGTATTAGAACTTCTCTATATTTATGGCCTATTTCATATATTGGAGCTATTTAACTGGAAATGGTGCTGGAAATCAATGTACTCATTAGAAGTTGATGCTAAGTGCTTTTGAAAATTCACTTTCTTTTTCATTTCTCCTAGCTATCAATTTTGTTTTTGTTTTAAACCTGACTTCCCGAGGCCTTATTCATTAATAGATAAGTAGTCATAAGTAGGTTATGAGGATACAGTAAGCTCATCTTCCATGCTGGCATACCCAGTGTATTTCCTACACAGAAATCAATCTGATTTTTCAAGGATAGGAAACTCCTCCAGCTCACAGATGGTCTCTGAAGGCTACACACTTTTGCTGTATTAGTGGTGAGAATATCAAACTTCAAATGGAAAGGAAGCAGTCAGCCCAGACCCCATGTGGAAACCAGCCTTACGAGTAGTTGTCCTCTATCATGCTGCAGTGCTGTCAGTGGGGAGGGTAAAGGGGATAAAAGAGACAGGGTGAAACATGAAATTCTGGGGGAGCAAAAGGAGGTGCTGACTTTTGTAAAGGATTTTTTGTGTTTTTTTTTTTNTACACTACTTTTTGAGCATTTATTGTCTCAGCAGTGCTATTTATTCATTCACTTGTGTCATAGAAACATACAGAAGCTACAGTACTGAGTCATCCTAAATACTCTGTCTCACACATTTAGTAGGAAAACCCCTCTCACTAGTAACTCAAGACCCAAACCTTGTTAGTCATTTACAGCTCCCGTATGGCTGAATGGTCAGTGTGGTTACACCTGCTACACCTCATAAATGTGCCCAGAGCTGGCAGGAGTAGGCTCTGCCCAAGTGCATGGAATGGCACCAGGCCCCTCCTGTTTCTCAGGAGAAGTTCAAAAGTCAGTTGAAGGATTAGCCCGGAGCCATACAGAAAGTTCAGTAGCAGTGGAGTGCTATGGAAAGAGTCGTGGGTTGCTTTTCTTTGGCACTCCCTTTATCCTATCTTTAGATTTCAACAAAAACTTCTGTTAATCCTGTTGCTGCTAATGAAACAAAAGAAAGGGGAGAAGACCCCAATAATGCTCGACTGAGAGGCCTTAGAAGCCCTTTGCTGTACCCTTCCTGAGCTTGTAGTAGTTTAGTATTACTAACTCCTATTTGAACATGGTATAGTGCTCTTCTTGCAGATGCTTGGCCAAGAATAGTTTAAGAAAACTTCTTGTGTGTCCTTAGTACTCAAGTTTAACTTATTGCATCCCTATAAATCAAATCTACTTTTGTTTCAAAATGAAAAGAAAATCCCAACCCAACCAAACATGGTAGCTGTCTGTAAGAGTATGAAATACTTCTTATAAATAATGGAGGAAAAAGCTCTTTCATTCATGCATGGAAAAACAGAGCTGAAATAATTTTCCATTGAACAAAGCTCTTTCCTTTGTCCCTTAATCTTTGTGTAGGGAAAAAGCACCAACCTCCTGATCCCTAAATATAATGTTCTGGGAAACTATAAGTAGGCAAAATCAAGGCAGTGTCCTCATGGAAATATTTTTTTGTGCATTAAAATATAGTGGTTGCCACTGGTGTCCACTATAAAATTTTTATATGTAGAAAGTGGCAGGCTATCACACTTTTTATATATGCATATATAAAAGTGACAGCAGAGGAATAGGATGCCTGAAGCTGTAAGATATGAGTGTTATAGGCCAAAATCCTTTTATTTTTATTGTTTTTATCTCAATGGGTAAAGTTTTCTATCATTAGCTCAAAAATGCAATACAAATGCCCTCTTCTTTTGAGGCCTGAACACACACAGAGAGCTTTCTGCTTTCACATCCAGATATTTAGTGCTGCTGTTCTCTGCTTGTTAGCTTTTCAAGGTGAATTATGGCAAGTTGTGGAACTGGTTCTGGCTGCTGGGACCACATTTACCTGCTGTACAGCTCAAGCACCACATGTAGGAGGGTGGCCACCAGCGCCTTGAATAAAGCTTTGCAATATTTGGGAGCTGGCTGAAACACTGTTTCTAGCTTTTTGGTTTCTGTTCTTTAGCATCTTAAAAAAACCTTACAGAATGAATGCAGAAATAGAGGAGGTAAAAGGAGTAGATACAGCAAGGGATGCGGAAGCACCACCAGCTGTCAGTCCAGAGCATTGTCTCTGGCAGCAGCAACACTGGAAGCTTTGGGAGAAAACATGGGAATCCCTCACATAGGGAAATCTGCTGTACAAGCTCACCACCAGTCTTCAAAGGCAGAACTTAAGTCCAGCATTTGCCTGTGGCTAGTGGGATTCTTGAAATTCCTGTGCTATTCCTGATATCACGAAGGTCCTTGTTCCTGTTCATCTCACAGCTTGCCAGTGGCTGTTAGAATCATAGAATAGTTTAGGTTGGAAAAGATCTCTGAGATCATCAAATTCAACCATAAACCTAACACTGCCAAGCCCATTGGTAAACCATGTCTCTCGGTGCCACATCTGCACTGTCTTCTAAGTGCATCGAGGGGTGGTGACCCCGTCACTCCACTGGGCAGACTGATAATGTGTTGCCACACTTTATTCTGATGTGGCAGTGACAGTGCATGGTGGACTGCAATGTGTCATCAATGCAATGTTTCATGCCATAGCGAAAAGAAGGCATTTGCAGATATAGAGATACTCAGTTTTGTCAGGCTTGTCTTTTGAACCTGAAAATTACATTTGTGTGGAAGCTGGGCACTTCAGGCAATAATGTCAAGTGGAGAGGAGTTTGGTTTAGGGGAGACATGGAAATGCCAGAGATCCCACAGCACAGCTGCAGGCATTTTACTGGTGTTTTTGGGATGTGCTGAACTTGACTTCATGTGATGTACATACAGTTCCTCGTCTGGGATACCCTGGATAGAAGTACAGGAAAACTACGTGGGTGTTCCGGTCTGTGAGCATAGAAGCAAATATACCTTTACATGCACACTCAAATTGAAATGGGTTCCAGCCACCCTCAAATACTGTGAGCTGCAGCTCTGCATCTCACCTTAGACAGCAGCTCACAACTTGCACTAGTGCATTCCCTGTCAGACAGAACCTTGCCCTCAAACTCAGTGTGGGACAGATTCTGCTGGGTGCAAAATGTCTGCCAGTTACAGGGACAAGAAGGAAAGAAACTGTGAAGGATCTGCAAGTTCCTCTGAACTGTAAGTGCTGGGTTTAGATGTTGCGATTTGGAGAAAAAGAGTTGGGGAGCAATAAAGTAATAAGATGAACAGAAAAAGAATTGTTATCAGAACATTATTTGTAATGTAGCTTTTAAAATAAATATTCCAGTTATTCCTGTGCTTTACAGTGTCATTTCTAACTCTAAAAAGTCAATGTATAAATCTAATGGAGTAGCTATTCATAAAAGATCAGCTTAAGTAATAAAAGTAACAATTTTCTGTAATGATATTTTATAGATTTGAATAAGACATATAAAATATTTTTGCTTTTACAATATATGTAAAGAAAGTAAATATACCATGCTATAAAACAGGGATTACTTTTAAATTCTTAAAATATTTCGAGAACAAAGTAAATAATACTTATAATTTTTTCCTGAAAGACTGATGAAATGCCACATAGCAAACTTTTCAAATATTTTATATGAAAACAATTCTCCTGCAGCTTCAGAGAAGACATAACACACTTCCCTCACATCTTTTAATAAAGGAAATTCACAGATGCTTTCCCTTTCCTATTGCATATCCTTCCCTCTGAGCCCTTCAGCCCAGTTCTTTGCCAGTGTGAGTTACACATGAACAGAAGTTGGGCTTTTATCCCCTGTGGTGTAATTTTCACAAATGCCAACTAAACATTGCAAAAAAGAGATCTTTCATCAAGTGTGGAAGAGGATGGAAAACACAAATCTGAAAGGTAGGAGGCCTGAACTTCTGATTTATTTTGTACCGAGTCTGTGGGATAAAACACCAAATTTGAATGTGATACTGTGGATTGTACATGGATGTAAGTGAGATCAGAGCCTACCTCTCAGATCTGACCCTCCATTAGAGCAGTGCCATGCTCTGTGCCACTGCTGCACTCTCTGGGCTCCAGGCACCCTGGCACAGACAACTGGGGATCCCACTGTGGCAGTGTCCCATGGTGGTTCTATCACATTCAGTGGTGGGGTCATGGACCACCATCATGTTCCATGTGTGCTGAAGCCACACATTCAGCAGTGGCATGGGGACACTGGGAAGATGGGGTTTGCAGAGTTAGGATGCCCATACAAGGGGAATGGATGGGCAGCTGGGCACACCACTGCTTTACAGCCTTGGGGGAAGTCAGCCCACTGCACAGAGCTGAAAGTGTAGCCTGTAATCCTGTGGAAATGCAAAGCCTAGCTAATGTAAATAGCTCTAGTTTGAAAAGCCTTATGAAAGAAACCAGAAAATGCGTGGCATGCATGTGATTATTTCTAAACCTATTTCTATATGATTTCTCTCAGTTAAATATGTTTCCAAATTGCTTTGTCCAAACGTGATTTTGGCTGCTTCCAGTGAAAAGCAGAAGAGTGCAAGTTGATTAGGTAGTTAAAATAACCTGCAAAAGGATGGCAAAGTGTGTGGCTGCAGCCTCCTGGCTGGGTTGATGCTGATTCCCAGATGCTGCCCAGCACACCGGTGTGCAGCCAGCCACATTCCCTGTGGCTCAAGCCTTTCCTCAGTGAACCATGTCCTATTTGCTTTCAATCACAGCCCAGCAGGGCAAATTAGGAGCTGAACAAGCCCATGCAGCCATCAGGCTTGGCCTCACCACCCACCAGCATCTACCCTGATGGCCTCTCTGCCAGTGTAGCTTTGCACATTCCCTGCCCACTCACTGCCCAGCACCAGGCATGGCTTAGCATTTGCACCTGGGTGCACAAACACATACATTGGTGTTAACATACATAATGTGTAACTGTACTTTGTCTGCTGCCCTGCTCTGACATCCCTGTATGAGCAGTGACGTGTGTGTGCAAGCAGGAATACACAAACAGCCCTGTGTATTTATACACACACACTTTCATACTAAAGCAAAAATAAAATGTGTATGTTTTCCTTCATGTGCTTACATATATATGTATATATACACCCACTAGAGCTGGTGTACAGCTATCTCAATTTGCACATCCACTTGATAGTAAATCTTTGGGTTTGCAGCATATGGTACAGCCAGAAAAACATATATCTATAGGAAAATGAGAACCGATATGACTCCACACAGAGAGTTTACACATATTTCTATTGACTTGTCAATGTATTACATCTGTACCTAGCTCAGAAAGAATTAGTCTTATTTTGCTTAAGCAAACAGTCCTTCACGCTGGATATCTCTGTGCTTATGGCCAGGTCATTATACAACCAAAGTTATTATTTTCCAGGGTTTTTTGAATAGAAAAACCTATGAAAACATTATACAGGACACATTCAAGGGCTGCTGACTGTGGGTCAGCAGTAAGCTGGCAACGGGTCACATTTTAGGGTTAAAACATAAACAAGAGCATTGGGCAAGTTGTGCTGTAATAGAAGCTGCAACTCAGAGTTGGTGCTACTGTAGTCTTCATGGTTTAAATATTGGCTAGGTATGATTTTTAATTTTATTTTTTGTTTGACAGTTGGCATATTTCTAAAAAGTCAGTGCACATTTTTGAAATTTCATTGCACATCCGTGCATCATTACCTGTTTTCTTAGAGCTCCAGGGAGATGATATTGTTGGGAGTTTTCTCTCATGTAGGGAGGCAAGGCAATGAGGCATAACAGAAGTGAAGGATGGCCTTTGGGAGAGCAGCATTGCTTTTCTGAAGCACAAGTCTTTGGTCCAACTGAAAGTTCAAACAAAGGAGAATCTCTTACTCTCTCCCTCTTTCTAGCTCTACCTTGGTATCGAAAGGAAGCAGCAAGGGAAGGAAAAAAAGTTCAAAAAAACCCCCAAAAATGTAGAAGCTTACTATTTTTAAAATCCGCTCCAAAGCTGAAGATTCTGGTGAGCAGAAGCAAATACTCTTCAGAAATGACTGACTGCAGTGTCAGGGTGAAATATTCCAGGAAAACAAGATAGGGGGATACTTTTACCAGTAAATATAGGAGTTAAATGAGACTGGCTCATCTCAAAGAAAATGATGGACAAATGCTGCAGGGCATGCTGAAGAAAAAAAAAAAAAGCTTATCCTTTTTCCCAAACGCATTCAACTAGGGACCATTTTGGGAGCCAAAGGAAGTTCTCTGAGGTTTTTTCTTTGCCCTTGTTCCTTTTTCTTTTCAATAGCAAACAAAAAACATGCTAGTATCTCTGTTGAAAGCTCTTTCTTGGATTGCAAACTCATGGTCTGGAAGAGAGCAGCCTTTCTCCTGAAGGCTGAGCTTTTTTTTTTTGTCAAGGAGGGTAGGTGGTTCGAAGCTCAAGGGTTACGCTGGAGCCTTCAATGGTGGTGGGACTTAAAGGTGGGGAAGACAGAGGAAACCCCACTAAGCTGTGACCCGAAGTCATCTCCACTAAGTCCCTCTCCCAAGGCAGCTATTCCCCAAAACTGGTTCTAACTTGTTTGATATCTTGGCAATATTCTTTCTCTTTAGCCAAGACTGAGTTTGGTGTGGGAAGTCTGGGTGCAGGTTCAGACTCTAAACTCGGATGGATTATTTTGAGGAGGGTGGAGAGAGGGGTGGATCAGTCATGTTATCCATCTTTTCCTAAGTTTCTTTCTCGTTCTGTGGTCTGGCCCCACATTCCCTATTCCTGACAAGAACCTGAGGCACTGTGGTAGAAGAGAAAAGCCATCCTGCAGTATTTCACAACTAGGAAATGCTTTCGCCACTTTCTTCTAAGTGCTCCAGATTTCAGGAAAGCTTAACACAACTTTTTTCCTTTTTCTTTTTTCATTTTGTACATCTGGGCTGAGCAGACACCATTAACCCTTTCAGATCTCCCCTTGCTGCCAATCAAGGGGAAAACAAATGATTCCTTCCCACCTGCTAACCCACTCCCTGCTCCTGGGTCCAGATGTTTCCGCTTGTGCATTGCAGGCAGAAATCTGAGCGAGACACATCAGGTAGCCTGTGGGGTAGTTCTCACCTCCTCGCAGCTTTCCTGAGGACATGGCAGACAGGCAGCAGATGCCCAGCAGCTTGGGAGGTTGGTGCTGTTGGCCCGACGAGGGAGGCTCTATGTGCCCCTGCCTGCGTGAAGGTTAATGCAACCCCGGGAGGTGCCGAATCGCATCTGGCCCTTGTGTATGCACATCTGTCTTGCCACCCTGCGATTTCTCTGCTGGTGCCAGGAGCAGCCGCCCTGCCATCCCCGTGCTCCCCCGGGCCACGGAGGTGCTGCAGGAGTTATGTTACACACACGCCGAAAGCCATTAATTAAATTAGAGCTCTCCAACTGGGGCTGGAGAAGCAGCTGTGTCATCAATCATCACGCCACAGGCTGACATGCACGCTGCATCACATGGAGGGAAATCTTTTCTTTCTAAAGGCAGATGAGTGCTGTAGCCAGTGGTCCCATGCAGGAGAGTGGCACCGTGGGGACCAGAGAGCTTCTCCATGCTGGGTGATGAGGAGTGGGTCTGTGACCAAGGTGCCTGGGTGTTGCTGCTGTGCAAATTAATCAGCAGCATCAAATGTTGTCCTGTGGCTGCTCACGTACCTTTGCATTAACGTGCTCAGGGGCAACAGAGCTGCCAACCTGAGGGCTGAGCCTGTGTTCAGAAGTGGGTGAGCGTGCCAAACTGTTGCCAGAGCCTGTGCCAAGTCCTGGCCTGCATGCAGGTGGAACCTGGAGTCCCTGGGTCTTGATACAGAGCCTTCTTGGACTTTCGCTAGTGGGTTAGGTAGTGTAGCAGAAAATGGAGATTGGTGGATTCCGACCACATAGAGAAAAAGCAGGTTTCTGCTACTTACAGGCTCTCAGCTACTTGATAAGGAACTTCCCACCTGCCACCAAAGAACTGGCTTTTAGACAGTTAATCAAATAAGAACAGCTAAGAGTAGTCACTGCACCCTTTGCAAATAGCAATCCAGACACAAAAGCAAATAATTTGTGTCAGCATGACAAGAGAAAATGGAATGCAAACTTGCTAAACAGCCAACAGCTATATACATGTTTTTCTTTCTCAAACCAAAGAAAGAACTCAGGCAGGTTTAAATTTGGGATCCATTTGTAATGTCAAGTACTCTCCTCTTCTTGTCCCAAATTGGTGGGGAGAAACAGCCTTGCAGTATCAGTGTTCCCCACGCCAGCTTTTCCACATCCACCTCTCAGAATACTACCTATAGAGGAAAGACAAAGCCTCAGCAATTTTATTCAGGCCTGTTTCACAGTGTAGGTCATCTCAGCAGAGTGTGGAAACAATAGTACGTGCCAATCTCATGGTACAAATACTGACCCACAAATAATGACTGCTCCTAGCAACCGTCTACAGAAACAGCAAAACTTTAAACAATTTTTTTATAAAAAATAATAATAAAAGAAATATTCATTTTCTCCTGGTGAAAGTGGCCTGCATGTAGATTATCTGCAAAGAGAAAATTGTTAAGATAAATTATTTCTATTGAGTAATGTGATCGTCTCTCCTTGGAAGCCTAATGAATAGGTTATTTTCTGCAACAGCTGCTGTTCGAACTCTCAGACTTGAGCCCACGTGGTCTGGTTGTTCAAAGGGAGTTACTGTGCTGGCTTTTTTAAAGTAACTTTAAAAAAACAAAATTAGGCATACTCTAGTTGTCAACATGGAGAAAAGACGGACAGGAGATTTAAGCAGGTGGTAAAATTATTGCAAAGGCCTAAAAATTAGTGGTAAAAAGGATAATTGTGTGAAGCTGCAAATAACTTGCCTGTCACTGGGACTGTAAGAGACCAAACCTTCGTGGCTGTAATTCAGACACGTCATCTGCATTTCACGTATGCTGCTATGGAGAGGAAATGCCTCCCACCTGGGCTATGAGGCTGTATGGCCCTAGGAACTCTGCTGACAGGTAGGCTATAACCCCACCTTGGGCTGGGGCTATTCCTCTGGTTGTCTCCTTTATATTAGGCCAAATACCATCCACATGCATGGGTCAGTGGAGGAGTCTAGGAGAAGATCTTGTAATGACTCTTTGGAGTAGGTGGGTAGAAAGGGTTAAAGGCATTCTGCAGTCATGCAACAATTTGCCAGCCACGATATTTGGTTCATTGTCTGGATTTGTCCAAAGAGAGACTGATTTCCTTCTGCACTTCTAAGTTCATACTTGTGTGCAGTAGGCCAATGCTGACTCAAACCTCTTTTATAGGTGTTTGTTTGCATTTTTCTCTGACTAGGTCTAAATAGGGTAAAGTGTAATCTGCCAACCATAAAAACCTGAATTCTTCCACCAGCAGTGTGATAAAAAGCAGAGCTATATAAAGATGTAAAAGCAGTGTGCCTGCCTTGCTTCCTTGCTCTGCAGACGCTCTATTCTTTAGGGGTACTTTGCTTGGGTCATCTTGCAGTTTAGCACTCAACTTCCACACACTGGAGCTTTTTGCACTGAAAAGTTAGGTTTTTGGTGGGTTATTTCATTGTTCTCTGCATAATCTATTCAGAAACTTAGTGTTTTGCTCTTTTTCTTCTTGTCAAGGTAATCAAGAAGAGGATTGTTGTGTGAACAACATTCAGTAGGGAGCACACATTGAGGTGAAGGGAAAGGTGCCTTAGGTAGGAATTGGCTGTGAGCCACCTTTGCCTTGTGTTTCTGCACAAAAGTAGATTTAAGCAAGCTACTGTGATAGGAGACTCTGACAGTGGATGCATGTAAGTGTGCACAGGTGAGGAAAGAAATCCACACTGAAAAACCAGAGGAAGCAGCCAAATATGCATTTTACAATGAAGGATTTGATGGTTAGCTCTTTGAGAGGTGCTTAGCACTGTGAAGGCCAGCTCGGTTAGGATGCTTCAGCACTGAGTCCGAGGTGGATAATGCCCCTCTGCCAGGTCCTCTCAGTTTCTGCAAGTGGTTAAAGGAGCTGGGGGCATTAACAGTGCAGTGAGGGAGCCTGTTGGAATGGTGCAGTGCTCCCTATTGTCCCAGGGCCGTAATCCTAGATAGTAGTGTCACCTTCCTTTTGGGACAGAGTCCAAGTCCCTGGCACTGTGCAAACTGAGGTGAACATGCTGGCTTTGTGCCTGCCGCTGGTGTCGGTTCTGACCTCTTGTGGCTTGGTCTCCTTAGAATTAATGAAATGTGCCCATTGATTTCATGCGTATTGCTACTGAAAGATTTGTTAATTATGAAAAAAACCCAAATCTTTTGGTTTTTAAAGAGTCATGAATTGTTTTTCTTGTGATGAATTTTGAGAATCCTAAACTCAAGAAAAATGCAGTTTTTGATGTTGTTTGAAATTGTCTTCCTGCCAGTTTCAGTGACTGCATTTGGTTGAGCACAGGCTGCCATCAGCAGGCTCTCCCAAGGCCAGTGAGGAGCGTAAGTCCTACCCTACCTTCTCACTACTCTCTTTGTTTCCAAAAATTATCTTTTTGGAAATACAGCGTCTCATCCCATCTTTTTTGTGCTTCTTCTGTTAAGTTACTGCATAAGGATAGAAAAGAAGGGCTTTGTGGCTAGCAAACCACTAGCCACCCCACCACCAGTATTTTGTAGGCTAACCATGATCCACAACACAAACAACACTGCAACACTGGCTTGGGTTTTTAACAGGAGGCTAGCACAAGCTCCAGAACCATCCTTACAGATGCTTCATGCTCAGATGGCTCTGCTGAGAAATGCTGCCAGTCCAGAGACAGGTAAACTGTTGAGCTGAAGGCATTGGTGCTGAAAATTTGGAGCAGGGAAGTATTGTGGCACTTTAGAGCAGACATTACCACAGGTAGAATCATCCCTTTCACCACGACCAACTGGTGTTCAGCTCTGAAAAGATGATTTTCTGGGCAGTAAGTTTAAAGACAGACAGATTTAACAAATGCCAGGACTTTGAACCAGAACAGGATGCATGTGGTGGTCACACAGACAATAGGTTACAAATATATAGATTTGCATTCATAAATAGGCTTCAGCATGGATTTTGGACTTACTGTGGATACCCATTTGGTATCTGCTAATACCTGCCCTCCTACTGACTGCAAGTGTAACACACTGAGTTGGACACTCACATGACCGAGTCACCAGTTTACAGACAGTACCAGTTGCGGGTTCAAACAACATGCAAATCCAGGGGTCATTTCCCCAAAGTGAGGACCTGGGTTGGCACATATGTGTGACACACATAATAATAGCAAAAGCAGGTTGTAACAGCAGGTGGCTCCTGGTATTCTCTGTCACATCAGTCACATTTTGTTTTTTCTGTGCATTTAGATTGATGCATTCTCTAGATACCTGGCATACTCTTTTTCAAGAGAAAGCAGGTTTTGTAATACCTTTTCTATCCTGGTAAGGTTACGTACAGTGCCTTTTTTTATCTGGGATCGTTAAGATTCATGTTTCTTTCCTTCAAAAGTGTTCTCTGAGGTCCTTATTTACATATGATACAAGATCAAGGGGCTAATAATTACAGTACTGGTGTGATGGTATTTCATGCATGTTGCTTGTTTTTTTGAAACACCTCTCTACAAATGTGGGGTGCATGATACAGAGGTTGCCATGGTTAAAAACCACGTTTACTGATTGCTTGGTAAATAGTTGCACAACTTTCTGTGTAAATGCCAGATAGCACATTAGAGCTTCCTTGGGCAGTTTCACTTAGGCACAAGCCTTCTTCCCAATTTCTGCAACTGTATTGATCTTGTTTGCTTGCACATACCTGTACAGAGTGAGGCGAGAAGGAAATGTGCCACCAAGAAAGGACTGAATTTGTGTTTAGCCCAGAGAGGTGAGGACTGAGAGGAGGTGTGAAGCTGATCTTTGCAGAGATGAAAGGCCATCACAAGGTAGCTGGGAATAGCCTCCTCTGTCTCTGGTGGCTAGGACAGAGGCAGTGGTCTTCAATCACTGCCAGGAAGAATCGAGTTAGGCTTCAAGGAGAGACTTTGTAATGGTAATAATGGCAAGGCAGCAGTCTTCGGAGGCTGTCAAATCTCTGTTACTGAAGATCTTGAAGAGCAGATTAGATCTAGCTTTTGCAGGAATGATATACTGTAACTAATCCAGCCTTAAATCAAGGAAATGGTTTGGATGACCTCTTGAAGTACTTCATAGTTCATAAGTCTATTTATGCCATTAATATTTGAAGGCAGAGTCTGATTAAACTGTGGTGTACACCTAATGCTGGAGCAGCTGCTGTTACTTCTGTCCCTGCCTTGGTGAGAGAAGACCTAGCACAGTTTTATGCTCTGGAGAAGGATGGTGCCAATGTGCCCATGTTTTGCAGGTCTCAGTTCAACTCTTCAGAGATGGACATAAAGTCAGCAGGGACTGCTGAGCTTTTCCAAAGTCCTATCCAGTGTTCACTGGAAAATACCTCTCCTGTCATCTGCTTCAGGTCCAAACTGCTTTGTGGAGCACTGGGTACCTGGCCAGTGAAAGCAGCACAATCACGCTCTCACCCTCCCCAGGGGGATGTAGGTGCCCTGCAACCTGCTTTGTGTTCCCCTGTCCTATACACCTTGTCAAGGGGCAAGATGATGCTGGCCTTTAGCACAGCCCTTCTTTGTTTTCCGTTATTCCACTGAATAATTTATTTAAAAATGTAAAATGTTAATGTGAAAAAGGTGGATTAGGTTTTTTTTGGTTGGTTGGTTGGTTTGTTGTTGTTTTTGGTTTTTTGGGTTTTTTTTTTTTTGTTGCTTTGTTTTTCACTTCCTCCCAAATTACATGTGCTTTCATTTCTAGGCATGTCTTATTTGCATTGGGTTCTCCAGATGTAAAACAGACCTATGGGGTCAGGCAGTGCAGGTTTTCTATTTTTCACATCATTGCACCCGCAGGAGGACAGAATTCAGTATCACTCACTTGTGTGTGGGAAGAGTCTTCCTATTCACACTGCTTTCAAGAATGTAGACGTTTCTTGCAGCAATACTAAGAAAACTCTGCTTTTCTGCAGCAAAGGACTGCTACAGGTCCAGGTAAAGCTGTGGGCTGTGAATGAACACACTTCCCTGTAACTTCCCCCTTCTCTAAAACAAGGGAAAGCTGTAAAATGCAAAAGCAACCAGTAAAGATTGCACACTGTAAAATGAATTAGCAGAGAGCTGACTCCTTGAAATGGAAAGGTTTAGCTTCGTACAGAGACCTGGCCCTATTTATCTACCATGCAAGTACTTACATAACAATAGCTAATCTACGTGTGATAAATTAATAAAATATATTTAAGTGTGGAGGATGCAAAAAAAACCCCAAGCACTGGATATTTACCTTGGTTGAAAACACGAGTGGAGGATCTGTGAGGTAATTAATGACACTTACTGGAAGAGACATTTTTGCATGTGTGATGGCTTCCCAGATTCTTTTTGTGGCAGCTACATTTTAGCTACATCTCTCCTGAAATGAGAGTCTATCCTGTTCCCAGTGCTTTGCAGATCTGGCATTATATGCAGTCCCCTTCTTTTCAATATAATAATCCAACGCTTACAGAGCTGCAAATAAAACTGCAACCTGTGTAAGCCAGCATAGATTTTTTTCCTGAGTCCACAGATGATCAAAATGATATTGTTGTAGAGCACTATTTAAGCTCTTTCGTGTCAGCAGTTACAGTAATGCTCAGGAGCTGTGGTGTAAAAGAGTTTGGGCAGATGTGTGGGCCATAGTGTGGATGAGCTCACTTGGGTGGCACAGGGAGAAAGGCAGCAGGGTACCTGGGGGAAGCTGGGGAAGCCTACTTATATCTCCATGTTCCCCAGCTTCCCAGAGCAAGAGATTTTGACATTGCAGTAAGTGCTGTGCTACCAGATCTGACATCTCATCTGGCTCTTTTGTGCCAGTGCAGTTACAGTAGTAAGTAGAGGATGGTGTCTGGCTATATCCTCAATTTTTCCCCTAATTCTCCCATGAGTTTGGGAATATTTCTTGAGGTCCTTTCTACAAAGCATGGCCAAGCTGCTGGCTGCATCACAGCTACCTGGCTTGGATAGATCCATCTCTAACACTGCAGCCACTGCAGAGACAACTGAGATGCAAAATACAGGGAGTTCATTTCTATCGTGGTGAAAGCCACACTGTGGGCTGGCTGACAGGCCATTTGTAATCAAGCAGTACACATGACAACACACATTTTCTGCCTTACTTAGCTCCAGTTCTCAGCCCATTCAGACAACACCTTAAAATGTGGATCATTCATACACTGATCTCAAAAGACATAGCAATAATTATGCAAACTTCACATCAGCTGTGCATGGTGTTGGCTTTGTTGTAAAACAAAAGCACAAAGGTCGTAGTTTTTTGGTGGGATCTTTTTCCTCTCATATCATTCGACAATATGGCCCTAACTGAGGAGGGTGTTTTGTTGTGAGAGGCTGTGAAACTCTGGCTCTGAAGATCACAGTCTAGAAAGCAGAGTGGACAGAGATAAATGAAGGACAGAGGAGAAAATCTTAGCAATTAACTCTTGTAAATGCCTGTACCTGAAAAAGGTGCGCTTACAAAGTGAGGGGATGGACAGTTTTTAATACCAAATCCTCAAAGAAGAAATCACAGTGAATAGCTCACCAGTAATTCAGTCTGGAATATGTTTGCATTGCTTGTTAGATAATTTTGAACTGGGGACATATTAATGGAAATTGGGATTTGTTTCAGCACAATTCACAAGCAGGAAAAAAGACTAAATTTAACAAATTGATTCTTTGCTGGAAGTAGTTCAACCAAAACTAGTTCCTCAAGACAAGGTGTTGAGCATTTCTCATTTCTTACTCAAATAAATGTGCTAGTGTGCTATTCCATTGTTTATCATCAGAAATTTTGACTTCATAAATATTGAATTGTGAAACTGAGATTGCACAAAACTTTCTGCATGTGTTGAAAAAGAATCATGCATCAGCTGGACCCCCTCCTTTACTGCTCTTCCTGAGTGCGACACTGTTATTGTCCCTGTAGTGCCAACAGGCGAAACTTAAAACCCCTTAGGAAAATTTCAGGTTAATGACAACGTAGTGTCTGACTTCTGTAGGACTGGATTTCAGCTGAGGAACATTCTGTTTAGATATAACACTGGCAATAATTGTCTTAGCTGGATTAGTAATTACATATAAATGCATTCTCTCCTGCTCCTATAATATTTGCATGTTTCTGTTTGCACTGCTGGCTGGCTGCATGCAAAGAGTCCTCAGGACTGTGGTATTGTGGGGAGGAACACACTAGCCAGCTCTTACTCAAAAGTCAAGCTTAAGTCATGAAGGACTATGATTTTTACTAGCTTTTACCCCACTTGCTGTTCCCTTTTGGCAGCCTGTGCCAAGGACCAGGCCTGATGATATGCTGTGGGCCTGTTCTCAGCCCCAGCATCAGTTTTGGGAACAGTTCACATCCCTCCAGAATTGTCACTTGGTGTTGTTTTTTTTTTTCCCCCTTGGCTTTCTAAACGTACTAAAGTGTTATTAAGACAAACGGCAAACATTTCTCCTTTTCTCACATCTGTCAAAACTTCAAAATCTACTTTCATGACATTTCACACAGCATTTTTTTACGTACCACTCAAAGGACATAGAATCCTAATGAGCCTTGCTTCCATAATTTTCATCTGCCACGTGCTGCTGTCCCTGTATAATAAATTAACAAAAGGAAGGGGCATGTGGGGGATGGGGAAAGGGATTGTGTAACAAGTGATTTAAACTGTTGTGGGGTGGAAGGAGAAAGAAAGAATTAGGCTGGTACCCACACAGGCTTTGGAGACAATTTTTGAATGCAGTAGCTGTATATTACTCCCAGGAGGACATGCACCTGAGCACCTGAGAAGTGCGTTTCCTCAACCCCACCAGCAAGGAGGCTGAGTTCCTTGATAGTAAGGAACTGGGGGCACTGAAAGTTTTATGTTTTCAATGTCATGAAAAGAAAGGGACTTTTTCTTTTTGTCATTAATTTAAAAAGTAATTTTTTGTTTCTGCAAACGCATCATTGGCCTGTAAATATTAACTGATGTGTTTGCTTTTACTGTTTGTAAATATACTATCTGTTATATAATAGTTTCTAGTGGGAGGTTGAGGACACTGCTTTTTCTCATCAAAAACAGAGGGAAAAATGTGCCAAAAATTGCTTAAGTGCCTCCTTTATGAAGGAAAAAAGTGGACAGTTATTTCTCTTAATTCAAGGCTGGGAAACCAGTAGTGCTGCTACCTCAGGTTATTCCCTCTTAATCACTATCATACAACATATAGTAACCACCTCCTCCCCGATCCCTGGATAGGGAAAGGACATCTTCAGATGGACTGGTTGGCCTGTAATAGCTTGGATAACAGCAATGCAGTTAACAAGATGCTGGCCAAATCTCCATTAGTTTGTCAAAGGCCACCCATGAGCAAAATACTTACTTTCAATATGAGGCTCTCCTAGCAGCAGCCTAAAAGCACCCAGGAATTATGTAGGACCTCTGCTGCCGGGAAGGAGTATTTTACCTTGATTACAGGATACCAACAACTGTAGCATTTGTAGAATAGTTGGGTTTTCATCTTCATGATACTAACTATTCCATGTGGATATAGACTGTATTATTAATTTTGCAGATAATACGGAACTCGTGGTTGGTACTACACAAATAAACAGAAATAAAACAATAGTGCTTCTTGCCAGGATAGAGCACACAATCACTGAAATGCCCAGTGAAAGGCACTTAGGCACTGATCAACCATGTAGTGTTTCTACTATAGACCAGAAGTACTATCAGAAAAAGCAGAAATACCAGCACTGACCGTGCTATCAAACCAGTCAACAAAGCAGACTACATCTTGTTAGGTCCTGGTAAACCTGTTTCAGTTTTAACCTGGTGTGTCAGGACCTGTATGTATATACACACACTCTTATATACACTTTTTTTTTTTTTTTATAGCTCTAACAGAGGAAAGTGCACCATGTCCATCTGAACAGCAATATTCTGGGTGGCAACATGGCAGTTGCCCTTTGTGCTCCTTCACAGTCGGGAAGAAGACCATCGCCTCCAGGTGACTTCCAGCCTTATGGGCTGGCTGCTGCCCCACAGTCCCTGCCTGAACCACCACAGCCATTGCACACAGCCTCAGAGTTCTGCTTTAGATGAGACCTGCAGCCTTCTTCCTGTCTGAGGTGTGATGTACAGAGCAAATTACTTTTCACTACCTGCCCTGAAGTCAAAGTTCATCTTTCTCCAGCAGCATCAGCCAGCGGGAAGCCTGGATGACATGGTAGGTGTCAGCACAGAGAAATA
This sequence comes from Formicarius rufipectus, assembly GCA_013399695.1. Lineage (NCBI taxonomy): Eukaryota > Metazoa > Chordata > Aves > Passeriformes > Formicariidae > Formicarius > Formicarius rufipectus. The sequence goes on from VXAU01002840.1 coordinate 568,615, forward strand.
CAGTGCTGTCTCACTACACAGCCTTATGCAGGGTTTCTAATATATTTTCAGAAAGTTCCCAGATGAAGCAGATATGGCAGAAACTGATGTAAATTTGTCTTGCAGTGGGGGAAAGGGAAGAGGTGGATGGGTTAATGTGCTTTAGAGAAGAAGATCCTCCAGGAGGAATGTTGATGGGTAGTCACCTGCCCTACTTTTACCTTTCATGCTGAGTGCCATCTTTTACTAAATTGCCAAAATTTTCATTCACAAAAATAGGAGCTTCAGAGCACTCAGACTTCAAAAAATCAGTGTGTATTTGGGGGACCTAAATCTGAACTAAGAAGAATAATTTTGTGCTTTTCATACCACTGGCAAAATGTAAATTTCATTGGTGCAACGTTCACTCATTATCACTGAATCAAAGAGCAGTCTCAGTTCCTGCTGGCATTCTATTTAACAGAAAAATAAAAATCTCTTCTGTTGCAGTCATACATTGCTGTGTGAATGGATGATGTTGCCCTGATCTTCATGTCTCACATTCCTGTTGATTAGCTGCCCTATTTTAGGAGTGTTTGCATTATGCAATAAGCTAGTAAAATCATTAGTGTGCAGATAAAAGCAGGTCTTTACCTTAAGAATTGAACACATAAAACACATGATTAAAATGACAGAGGTTTATAGAAATGGGGAAAGCTGCATGAACTAGGTGAGACACCGGGGTTTGAGGAGGATGAGCTTCACTGGGGATAAATGACAGGCTGAAGCACACAAGTGAAAATAATCAGAATTCCTGTGTAAAGTGATGCTGATATATTCTGAATGTCACATTACACTGCACAGTGCTACACTTGCTCCAAAAAGGCTCTTTAATTATAGTTGCTCAAGCCTTAAAATTAAAAACCTCAAGTGTAGAGGTGGACGCCATTTTAGCAACGTAAATCTTATTAGTAAAGAATCAAATGGAATGTTCAACTCCTAGATAATTAGCAAGACTTACCTCTTATATTTAATTATCTGTGCATCTATGTAAGGCTAACAGTTTATTCAAACTATTTAAAAATATTTCCTTCTGCTTTATCTTTCCTTTCTAATGCTTGCATAATAAATTACTTTCGGTTGTTTTTTTTGCATACAAGCCAGTTACCTGCTTTTACCATACTGCTGTCAAGTGTGGCAACCTGTTCTGGAAATCTTTCTAATTATCAGCCCTTCCTAAGGATCTGCAAATGGGGGCAACACCTGGTAACTGATGTCTGAGTTCGGCAGTCCCATGGGGGTATGAGCACCTCCCATGGGGCTGTGGAGGCAGGAATGAGGGCACTTTGGAGGTTTTGCCATAGGGGTCGGTATGGCAGTGTGTCAGCTGTCCGTTGCAATTTGGCTGGCAAAAATGACTTTGGCAGTTCCATTCGCTCCTTCCCGTTGCCTGTCAGAAAGGGGACCCGTCCCCTCAGGCATCACTAGAGAAATCCCATACTTGGATGCAGATAAACAGGGGAAGTGTGCAAGCCAAAACTTAGGTCCTGAATTAAATAAGGAAACTCTGTCCATGGTGGTTTGAGTGTCCTGGAGAGTGCAACCTGGGCCTTTGTTGCCTTTGTAAACTGCTGGCCTAGCTATTGAAGCTAAAAATAAATCTTTCCTTGAGAGCTTTTCTCCCACACATTTATTTACAGGAGCTGGCACTGAATAAAGTAGTTTAAGAAGAAAAACAAAACAAAACACAAACAAACAAACAAAAAAACCCAAAAAAACCCCAAAACAAAACAAAACAAAATGGGGCAGAGTTTCAAGCAGAAAAACTGAAAAGCCTTCTTGAGCTGTGACCACGCACAGTCGCACGCTGTCAGTCGTCCTGGGATCCCTCCCCTGCCAAGTGTGCTGCCTGCTCTGCTGTGGATGTTTTCTTTATTTTAGACAATACCAAAGCATTCATTAGGAGACCTCTGAAAAACGATTTTTAGATCTTATATCACTTCAGTTGCCATTTTTTTCATACCCTCCTATGCTTTTTCTATGCCAGGCATTCCCAAAGGAAGTGGGTTAGCTGGTGTAGGGCTGGAAAGGTTTTGCTGTGCTGCCAAAAGTGCTTCAGTACATTGTAGACAGAATCTCCAGGATTATCTGTCTGGTCTGCCCTCTCGGGATGCCTCCTGGCTTAACCCCCCAATTCCCTTTTTTTCCACTGTTTTCCTTCACAAAGGCAGAGTGAACTCACCTCTGTGCAGCTGAGTTCTAAAAGTTCATTACCATTTTGGGGAAGAGCTGAATTACTGTTGCCCTCAGCAAAGCTCATCATCCGCTTAGGAAAGTTCAGTGGGTGGGTATGTTGATTTAGAGGCATTTTGGCTTTACAAAACATATTTTGCAGTTATGAAGAAATTCGTAATGACCAGAAATGATGATGTGGCCAACAAAAAGATCCAGTTTTCGTAAATAAATTATTAGCAACAAAGATCTCTGATTGGCTCAATTTATCAAGGGGAAAGCACATATTAAAAAAATAGTACTAAATTAAATTATTACTAAACTAAACTAAACTGCTTCCCTGGTAGATTGACATGAAAAGATAAAAAAACTAATGGTAGCGGCAAGTTAGTATTAGGAATTAGTAATTTTTCCTAAACCAAAATAAGGCATTGAAAAGTATGTGAAATGCGAGGGAAGAATGCTTTTTTAGTATTATGGTGTCCTACCACATTCCCCACAAACAGAGAATGTGTTTGTCAAAGGTCTTTAAGCCTACATTCTCAAGAACCGTTGGATGTATTTTCCATAATTAGCTATTAATGAGCAAGATGTGGTATTTCAAGTGCATTATGTTACATGGACTTAGATGTTTTGAAAATTGTATTGTAGCTGTTCAGCATTGAAAGACTGTTCCCCCCACCACTGCACAAGGTAGAGCAGCTAAATTTCTTGTTCCCATATGCATTTGCAGTGACATCCACTTCTTTGTGGCTTCTGACTTCTAATCAGGCACTTCTTGCATGGAGAGGGTAAAAACAAAACTCTTCTCTGAATGTCTGCTTTTGTAAGGCACAGGCTTTGCTTGTCACCAGTGACAGGTGTTAAAAACTCAGGAGAACCATTTTGGATGATCAGCATGCCGGGATGCATCCGCATGCCTGGCTCTGTGACCGATGCATGGCATTTTTTAAAAATTATTTTTATTTAATTTATATAGCTGCAAACCTCCTCTGCACCCACACTCGGAGGATCGTGTAGCAGGGTAACACAAGAAATGGCTTCTCTCCTGGAAAGTCAACAGTTCCTTTTAGCTGAGAAACCTGCAGCCATGCACAAGCACTTATGCTGTTGTGGTCCCTCTCACTTCCTTTTTTTTAAAATTTAAATATCTTTCTTCTCTTATAGTGCCAAAAGAAAAATTCAGTGAGAGCTGAGCCTCCACACAAAATACAAGAGGTTTGCTGGAGTCTCCTGCTGTGCATAGAAGAAGCATCAGCTGATTGATCCACCATGTCATTTTCCCTTCTACTGAGATTTCACAGCCTTAAATGTCTTTTGTCTGTAAAGATTCTAAAGCAGGTGTAAATACAATTGAGGTCTTCCACTGGAAGAGAAAAAACAAATACAAGCTTTAAGAGAAAGAGGTGTGCATGTGGAAGAAGCAGCAGCTGGATTCATAGGTGTCGTTTCTGGATTTGAGAACATACTTGCATTTTGCAGTTTTGAAGACCTGGGAGTGAGAGGCTCTGCTTGTCTTCCCCCTTCCTTCTGATGAGTCTCGATTTACCACGTTTATGTCCTTTTTATTCAGAAAATGCTTGCTGCTTTATATGTCGCACGTGCAGCGCTGCATCCTTGCAGCCACAGCTCTTTGTGCTCAGCGTTTGCAGATGGATGGCTTTTTCCATCATACATCACGGCTGTGACAGCAGACTGATGATCTACAACTCCAAGCACTGTAGCTCTGATGATGTGGCTGTGGCTGTAGTAATAATGTGGGCCCACTCCAGGGACAGCAATGCTGCACGGGTTTTTTTTAAAGGTGAAGCAAAAGGCTTAAATCCCCTCTTGTTTCCTATCTGCCTCCCTTCCTAAAGCTGTTTCAAGTCCCAGATCAATGGGAAAAAAAATAAAATTAATCCGTCTTCTGCAGAAATATCATCATTGGTGTCAGAGAGCTCACTGATTTAGGTGCTAGAGAGGCTATCACAAAACTGAGCTTTGTAAATACAGAATTGGGCAGAAATGCAAAAGAAAGCCTGGCTTTCGGATCTCTTACCATGACAGGTGAATACTGTGGTATTGGAAGCAGAACAAACTCTTCTTTTGTGTAGCTGCAGTTTGATCAACTCTTGCAGTTTTTCCATATGCTTGTATCTATAGTGTTAATTAAAACTCCTGCTCCTGGAGGCCAGTGAGTTTCATATCTTTCCTAAATAAATAAACATTACTTTCTTTGAAAAGAAATGTAAATTCTTCAAATTGTGACATCAGTTACCCACAGAGGTTCAGAAATAAAAAGGTCAAGGGAAAAAAGCACATTCCATTATTGTGGTATTTCCCAGGTCTTAAACCATTCCATGGATTTAGGTTTGAGTCATGGTGCTTGATTGCTTCGGGGTAGCAATAAACCTGGACTTAGATCTTCAGCTGGCACTCACTCTCTGTCTCACTGTAGGCCTGTACCTGGTGGTGCCAAACCAGAAGCCAAACTCCTTGCTCTCCATCTCTCAAGCCCATTAACCTTTTTAAACAGGCTGGATGGCCTCATCTCTGGGACTGTATGCATGCAGACCCGTCTTCCGGCTGCTCTCCCTGCCAGCCAACCTGCATATGCAGTTTTGGAATACTGCACCTTTACCCGAAGTCCAGAGAAGTGAAAGAAAATGACACATTTGACTTCAGCAAAATCCAGTTTAAGCCCAAGACTCATGCACCACACAAAATTTGGAAGTACTGCCTGTGTACACTTATAGAAATACTGCAATGTGGTTTTGCGTTTTGTTTTGTTTTGTTAATTATTATTTTTAAAAATTTATGTGTTATTGTTTTTTAAAGCAGAAATTTCAGCTAATGCTGAAGGGTTTTAAAAAGTGAATTCAAAATCTGCCTCTGAATTAGTAAAAGTAAACCCATTCTGTCTTTTATCAGGGATATGAAATGAAAATACCATTGCTGCACATATCTGCTAGTGTTAATCAAGCTACAACTGTTTGCAGAGGACTTCATGCACATGTGGCACTGAAAAGGAAAAAACATCACAGGTGGTCTGATCCCCAGGTCTGGTTGGAGGAGAGAGGAGCTCCTTGCATGTCCTGTTCACAAGCTCCTTCCTCTGTGAAGTTCCTGTCTTATTACTGTAGTAATAGCACAGAAAAGGTAAAAGATGGGGTATATTTGCCAAATGCAAATGGCATCTTGTGGTAACTTACTTCAATAAGCAGGGAGTATTCACTGAACACCAGTGCAGCAGTTGCATATGGTCAAGATGAAACATGCTGTGTCACCTGTTGGCTCCAGGGGAGTCAGCTTTGTCCTGATCCACCTGGTTTGTATCCCCAAGGGTGCTTTCTTGTTGCCCAAAATTGATGCAGGTCAAGCCTTGTCCAAAATGTCCATGAACACCCTCAGAGAGGACTCTGGGATTTATAGCAGCCGTATTGTTTTGCTGTGTCATTTGAGAACAGGATAGAAAGAGTAGAGTCTGGCAGCAGTCCCCAAGTTCATGTCACAGCCAGGCATGAGGAGACCCAGCTACAAGGCTGTTGCTTTCCATCCCTTGTAAGAAAATGCAGTTGGAACCAAGGACAGAGTGACTTGGCAATACCCACCAATATTGACTGATGAAGCATAAACTCTGCCCCGTTGCTGAGATGCTCTTACATGAATAGTTTCAAGAGTTCGTGTGCAGTTTGCACTTTTTGGGTGTCTACACATGAACCTCCCAGGAGAGAGGAGATCCTCAGTGGGTTGACCACTATTTCCAACCTGAGTACAGAGGATTGCTTGGATTGTTTCCCCATTGCCTTTGAGGGCCTGGTGTCTGGTCCCTCCTGGCACCTCCATTGTGGTGGCCTCTGTCCATGCTCCTTTGGCAGATTGTTCCATTGTCTGTTTGATCTTAGGGAGTTTTCCCTCATATTTAACCTATTTAATGCCTTTTGGAGTTCAAATTCATTACTTACCACTCTGTCATTCACTGATTAATGGGAATTGGTCCCAATCATCTTTATACTTGTAGACAGTGTGTAGACATGTGCCCCTTCAGCCCTCTCTTCTCCATCCTGAACACACCTTCCTTTCACAGGTCTGATTTTCCAAATTCTTTATCACCCCTGTTGCTCTCCTATGAACTCTTCCTGATTCATCTTTAAAAGAAAACGGGGCCCTCACCAAAGTCACTGTGCCACTGTGGTGTACCTTTCCCTCTGTGCTGAAGGAGAACAGCATAACTTACATTCCCACCTTACCTGGTTTTCCCACAGCTGTGCTATTAACCATTCTATTGCTAGGGCACCTTGTTGGGTTGGCAGCATCTTCCACATGCAGGTTCATGTAGGTTTGACAGACTGGGTGTTCAGCCAAGAGTAATATTTAGGAGATCCTGCAAAGGCAGATACCGCTTTGCAGGCAGAGCCTAGTCCCTGCCTTCAGGCAGACTTCAGCTTTGGAGAGCAACAGGGAAAGCATTGGAACCCAGAAATTTGCCTGACCCCAAGGCAGAAGTGGCTCCAGGAGGAGTTGGTGGCTCTGCTTCTGCAAGGGGAATGCTGGTCACATTGGATGCCAGCCTGGGCAAACCTGGCAGCTGTGCCAATCCCTCCCTGGCATGCCTTTAGGGTGGCAAGGCTGCAATGCAATACAAAACTTTCTGCCTGTGGCTGCTGGCAGGGAAGTTGTCTCCAAAAAAGCAAAGGCTGCCAGGGGAATTCACACACTCCACAAAGGACTGCCACCCAGTTGTGGTTGTGGCACCCAGCAAAGCCCATCTCAGGTGGCTGGATGTTGCATCTGTCAAAGAGCAGTGCTGCTGCTCTCGGGGTTTTAGTGGTCACCTCTGGGTACCACAGCAAAATAACACTCTTCCCAGCATGCCATGCTACAGTGGTGTGTTTCATTTTAATCTGTGCAGAACATTGACTTTGTTGACTCTCAGCATATTTCTTCAGTTTATCTCCCAAATGCCACTGCTATACTTTAATCCTGTCCTTGATATTTGCATATTGTCCCTCGTTTGAATGATACCTAAATAGGGGCTTGCTCCTAAAGACGTGGGCAGATTTGCATGTCTGACTATGCCAAGAGCTGCTAATAAAAATACCAATGAGCATGGGGAAATAAACTTGCCACCTGTGGAGTCTTGTTTGGCATCCTCATTCAGCCTAATAAAGAATCATTCATGTTTAATTGCTACATTTGATTGTTTAATTACAGTTATTTTACATGCCATCTTGTAGTTTTGTCTTGGCTTTAGACACTATCTGCCACCTTACTCTTTTTGAATAGCGAATTATACTATAATAGAAAATTATTTTGGTCAAAGAATTAGAACTAGGTCTTTAAATTGTAATCAGGACATTTAAAAAAAATATGTTCATAAAACTCTTTCTATTCGATGTTGCTGTATAGATTCAAATACAGGCTTTTTTTTTTTTTTATAACTACATTTACATGAATAACTCTCTCAAATGCAGGGACAAAATATGAGTATTCTCATCTTCTCACTGAAGTTTTATCAAATTAAGTTTACTTTGTTTGAATGCCACTTCATTTTAACCACTGCAAGATGTTTTTGTACAGGCTTAACTTGGCATAAAATTAGTTTATTGCAGGGTCACTTACTTGGACGATGTTCTGACTTCAAATCAATACAAATCTGTCTGAAACTTCAATAAGATGTTCTGCTTGCAAACCTGGCACCTGTATAACTAAACAAAGGGGAAGAAAACCTGGAGAACTCATCTTCTTCTCCAGGTGTCCTTTTTGATGCTCTCATTCTGTAAATAGAGAGGAGGCACCTACCACTGCGAAACCCCAGGGCAGAGCCTTGCCTTGTAGCTGGTGGATTTCTCTCCATGAGAAGGTCTCCCTGAACTTAATAGTCAGAGTTGATGACTTCTCTAGACTTGTCCTCGGCAAATGGCTTCATCATGCATTCCTCACTGGTGGTCTGCCTACAAACAGTTTGCCCCTGCCTTTCACTTACCTTTGAATAAGGCAAACTCCTTTTTAACTAACGTGCTTGAGGATTTCTTTCAGAAGCAATGAAAAACCAACAGTTCATCCAACAATTCTTTCTTTTATTTTATGTAAACCATATTGTGTTCCTCAAAGGTACCGCAATGTTGCTGATATGTGCACTGTTGTCCTTTCTGATCTTTGTATGCAAAATTTCATGACATTTGGTCAGTCACCCCTCCAAGGTCACTGGCCTCTGACAAATTTCTGTAGAATCAGTTGAAGAGATACTCAGGCCATTTGAAGGTCTACTCTTTCTATCATCTTTACCTTCAACTTTATGATCTTTCCAAGTCTTTATCCCAACAATGAGCATCCTCAGACATTTCCCGCCCCTCTTTCCACGGGCAGCAGCATTCCCCAACGTGGCATCATCTTGTCTGCCACAGAAACATGTATCACACAGTGCTACTCCCCTCCCACATCCAAAAATAAAAGACCAGGTGACTGCAAGTGAGCAAGCCAGAGGCAAAGCAAGACACAGAGTGCAAATTTCTCAGTGCTTAAGGTCTTCACCCGTACAAGTACAGACAAGTGGCTTTGTATGACTGGGCAGCAGGCATCGCAAAAGCTGCAACAAATCTTCTTGAATTGGGCTACAATGAAACATGGGCAAACCTGCCCATCACAGGCAGTACGCTGCCCTTTGATGCTCATGTCTTCTAATTTTAGGCACTGGAACAATTCTTTACTTGGGCCTTTTCTGTGTGACTGATACAGGTGCATAGGTAGGAAGGTCTTCCTTTTACCTCAGTTTTGTTCCTGTTTTGCTAGGCCTGAATCTGTCTTTGTGCTGGTTTGCTGGGTACTCTGCCCACCAAGAAGAGAGGCAACTTCCTCAGACTAGTCTTTAACTGTATTATTTAATAGGAGAAAACTTTAGAATGCCAGTAACGGTGCCCAGAACTTAGTAAAAAAAATTAGAAAGGTATCTATCAAATCATATAAGGAATGAATAAATCCAGGGCACAGCACTATGTGAGGGTTAGCTACAAGGAAGAAAGTAAAAAAAAGGAATGTAAGTGAGCTGAAGAGCTGCAGGATGGTTTAATGATAGTTGTTTACCTTCTTGGAGGCCCTAAGGGATTTCCCTTTGGATGCATCTTGAGCTTGTTCCCTTGCAATTCTTCCCTTGCTTTTACTGCTGTCTTGTCTTTCCCCTTCTCACCTCGTACAGCTAAGAAATGATGAGCCACCCGAGTGCTTTTTTTCAGGATAATTTCAGCTACTTCTTGCTCTGTTAAGATTTTTTAAAAGATCAGGCTCGTGTACTGAAATCAGTTTGAAGTGCTTTGCAAGAATGTGGCACAGGAATACTAAATCATTATTCAACATTTGACCAGACAAGAAAATAATCCACATTTATAACTAGTTTTTTTAAATGGCCAGGGTAATTGCTGATACATAGAATAAGAAGGTAAGAACAACTACTGTTTCTGCAGACACGAAGCATCTTACTGAGACAAAGCTACAGTGAAACAGGCAATTTTCAGTTCTTTTTCAGCAAGCTTTCTACATCCTTTCTTTCTTTTGCACTCACAGAAAGCCAATTTTCTATGTCCCTACTACACACAAAATGGGGCAAGATTTTAAAGATACAGCTCCACTCCATTTGACTGCAGCACACTAAAAGAAAAATGAAGTTCAGCACTTAACTGATCCCTCCGCAATATTTCAGAGTAAATTAAAAATCAAAATGTCAAGAGGTTCAATATGTCAGTGGGCCTTTTGACAGAGGACCACTTTGAAGCCTAAATGGGAAATATGTTCTTTTTAAAAACCAAAACCAAATGTGTGCAGCTGCTGCTCTGTTTCAAAATTTGGGTCCTTCATCTTTGTATTTCTATCACAATAAAATTAGTAGAATATTCTGGCTGCTGTTCGATTTATTCTCAGAGCAGGAAGCCTCCATTTCATAGAACAGCTGTTTATTAGGATGGCTAGTCTTCATTTTCTGCATTAAAGTAAAACCTGGGAATCTCACAGCTTGCCTTCTTTCACTGAGCAATACTATATTTACTGTCCATGACGTGTTTATCTTGCCTGGTCATCAGCAAATCATTTTTTGTTTTGTCATCTCAGTTTATATTTGTAAAACAGGAAAGATAATAAATGATAATACTTACCTCCTTCACAAAGATGTGGTGAAGATTAATTAGTTCTTGTTTATACGAAGATTGGCAATAGTGATCTGCAGCTTTGCAAAACACGGGAGTGATTGCTATCTCTGCTGTGCTTGACAAAGAAGCACAGTCAAGGACAGGAGCTGGTGCCACTGCAATCATTTACAGGACAGATGATATATGTGGCCTTGATGAAAACTCCCCAAAACCATCTGCATCTGCACCTAAAACTGGGAGGAAATGCGTATCAGGACAGTCAGAAGCTGGATTTGCAGAGTGGCACTTGCAGGATAGCACCATGGCAGCCCTGCACCTTTGAAATGCAATAAAAGCAGTGTTACCAACTAGTTGTAATACCTCCTTGGAGCCTGCAAGTGCAGTCATATGCCACTGGCACATGGTACAAAGAAGGCTGTCCCTCTGTCATAAAGACACTTGCCACCCAGGGCCCCCAGCCCCATCACTGAAGCCATACACGTGAGGCTCAGACCAGCACCAGCACTGGACTGATGCTCTGAACATGGCTCTGAGGAAGCATTTGTTGATGCTCAAAACTCGCTCTAACAATGCTGGAAACAAAGAACTGCCTATGAAGGTGCTTCTGGCTGCCCTATAGGCTGCTCTACCTGGTTCACACCCTCCACTCTCAGTCAGGCAGCATGGGTTGACATTGACCTCACACTGGAATCCACTTTAAGTAAGGGGCTCCTTTGCCACTTTGGCCATGGCACTGCTGGGGTCTCCATTACGCATCAGCAGGCACTCCCTGCCCCTCTCCACAAACCCTTCAGTGTGCTGGAAAAGACACACAGATAAGCAGTACGAATTGCTTCTTCCGTAACCTTCTAGATAACATTAAACTTCTCCCTCCTGAACTTCTCACTGGATGCAGTGATGGACTCAACTTTCCCACTCACGTACATCTTCCCTGCTAGTCTCTGTACTGTGCTACGGCAAATTGACACATTTGGTGCTCAGCCTGCTGCGTTAGATAGATACATGCAGGCTGTCCAGTCAGCAGGTTGGGCTATTTTCATAGTGATATATCTGCAGTGAAATGCATTTTTCCCCACAGCTGCCCAATTTGTTCTCTAGGTGCTTTTGAGCATGGCTGGCTTTCAGCCTGAGCTTGCTGCAGGCAGGGCAGTCTCTGTACAATGTGATGGAAGGCTATGCCAGCCTGCACACTGTGTCCTCCACCTTCCCCCTGTTCCCTACAGCTTTCTGTGGGCTCCAGCTGTCACTCGTTCTTTCCTCAGCCACTCCTTGCCACCCTGACAGCCGCCTCAGCTCTTCTGTGCCACTGCACTAACTGTGGTGAGGAGACACGCCCAAAACACGATGAGATGATGCAACAAATCAGGAATTCCTCCTGATCAAAGTGTGGGCTGTGGCTGGTGGTGGCAGTGACCAGGAGCTGGTGATGACCAGGACTGGGTGCTGCAGGTTTCTGGCATGGCATACAGCTTCATTCCTCCTGCATTCATCAGTGGGAGATGGCTAGAGAAGATGCTGGTCCTTGCATGACTGGTGACAGCTTTCGTCAAATCATCTGGTGGCAACTGGATAAGTTTTTTGGGGCAATTTTTCTGCTTTGACTGAGACCAAATCACACTGTTGAGAAGAGGTGAATTTAGCAGAACATGTGTGAGATCTGGGATACCAATACTAGAGTTACTGTGTTAACCAGCAGGCCCCGAGACAAGATTCTTGCTCCATCATTGAATGACTGGGTATTACGGGGTTCCTACAATCCCAAGATTTTACTCAGTGCTTCCTTACTTACAGGTCTTACCACATAGCCATATCAGCAGTCCACTATCTCTGCTGTTAGCCTTGTTTCTGCTTCCTTGTTTCTAGGTACAGACTACAGTCATCTGAATGAAAAATGGAGCCAGTTACTGTTCAGTAACTCCTTCCAAGCTGTAACAAAAGCAGCATTGACAAAACTTTCTTGTTCTGTAAAGATACAATTCCTAGCAAGGGTTTTTTAACAGCAGAGATTCAGTTACTGTGGTGGACAGTTACGACATTGATGTCAAAGTCTACAATGTTAGATTGTGCAAAGCCAAAAATGCATGCCATGGGATTTTGGGCAATAGAGATGTTATTATTTAGATTAGAATTTACACCTATAGCCTAACTTGAGATTGTATTTGTCCGAGAAATGATGGTACCCTGGAAAAAAGTACTAAACACCTGCTAATTTAATATTGACTCTGTCCAGTAAATATCCCTCTGGTTTCCTATTTCCAGCCAAGATTAATTTTCTGATCAAAGAAAATTTGATCAGAACTGCAAAGACAGTGCAAAAGCACTGATATTACATGGCTTGAGGATATGTGTCATACCTTTGAATCTCTACAGAAAAGCCAGCCAGGAGGGGATGATGATGGCTTGTGGTAGAAGCTCTGCAAGAAATAATAACTCTGCTTTGGTTTTGGAAAGGAGCTATTTTTATGTATTTCTTTCCTGCTGTCAATCAGACAAGTCCTTTCCTCACTTTGAAAGTATGGAAAGCCTTGGTTTTGCCTGTAAAACTCTAAGGATACTCTTGGTTGAACCCTGTGTTAATTACAATTATTACTATTTTGGTTTCTTTAAAAAAGATCAGAAGTAGAGATGAATACCAAACCATTCATTTTGGGGCTCTAAACTATGGTTTATATGGTGTTATATATACATGTAACTATGTTAACAAGATTCATCTACATCCTCATTTTTTTCTGCCTGGGGATAGCCCCCTTCTCCTTCCCCTTCCACTTCCATCTATTCCTGCTAGATCAGCTTTTGCCATCACAGGTGAAGCATCCCACCCACACAAGTTCTGAACAGTTTCTGGTTAGCCCTTCACCAGCCATTTTGCAGCATTCCTTTCCTTGCTCTTCTACTACCATCACTTTAAATATTTGCTGCTCCACAGTGCTTGTTAACTCTATGGTTTGTCACTAATATCTGGGTCTGAATGGAGACACCTTACACAGACTATTCCCAGCACCATGTGCTGCCTTTCCCTATTTCCATTTCTAGGAAGGGTTTTGCTGGTATCTGAGAAGCAGGGGAGGAATCTGGATATGGTTGACACAAATCCCAGAAAACATTTGTGCGTTTGTCTTATGTGCTAATTAGTGCAGACTTGGTCAAAAGTGTTCTGAACTTTTATTTATTTATTTTACTCATTTCTATAGCATCTATCACCATGACAGCAATGTGCTTCAATGGCAGGAAATTAAAACACATAATGCAGGCAGCTAATCAAATGCAGAAGCAAACAGAAGAATTTTGCAGAGTCCTCAGTGTCGCTATGGTCCTGCTTTGACAGGCAGTTTCTCTCTCTGCAGGGAAAAAGAGATGTTTTGTTTGTTTCAAACTCCCTTTTCCCTTGGAAGCATAAACGTGAAATCACTCTATCTTCCTCTGTTGGGAAGTCTTATTTATTTTCCTGCTAGTGGCTGTTAAAGTAGATGATGTTTAATTAATTTGGAGGTTTCATTCATGGCTTGCATAGTTCAGCATGGGGATTATGGGAGGACCATTGGGGGCTAACCTGTGCTCTTGAGGTGCAGTCCAGTCTTAGTAGCTCCATTGTCTCCATGGCCAGACTCTGTCCCCCTTAGCAGACCAGGAGGCACCAGCTCTCCTCCCCGTGCTGTGTTAACAGTCTTATTTCACCCTCTGTCCTTCTGGGGCTCTGCAAGTGTCAGCAGGTCTCAGTGCACAGGCAAGGGGCTGAATGCCGACTTGAGGCTCCTGAGGTGCAGCACATGTTTCTGGCAGGTGCAGGTGAAAGGTCAGCTGTCCAGCTTGGTTCTGCACAGCAAGCTATCTGCGCAGCCAGGCAGCAGGGCTGGTCAGAGGTTTTAGCAGCCAGGAAGACCTCCTGAGCAGAGAAGGGAGGTTAAACATGCCTGGGTAAAAGGGGACACCAAGCCAGTGAGGCTGTGCTTTATTGCTTTGCCTTCGGGGCAGCAGGTACCAGCAGGGAAGGACTGAGACCTTCCTTCGCTGGTTAGGAGTCACTGAGCTAGTGAGCTGTTAAGATTAAATCATTCACTTGATGAAGAAAACCTGAGGGAATGAACCAGGGTGAAAGCAGGAGGGCTGTGCAGTGGGTCCCATTTGAATGGACAGATGGCCCACCGGCTTGCCCTCTCCTCGTGGGGTGAGACCAGGGACAAGGGAAAACACAGAAGGAAAACAATTGAATGCAAATCTTTCAAAATTTTGAATTTAATTATTTTTTTTATCCAGGATCCAAAATAGGTCTCATGTCTGGGCTTCATGAAGATTTTTATTTTAACAGTGTTTGAACATGAGTGTTAGAGTAGTTCCCAGCATGTCATGATTTTTCTCCACTTTTCCCTCAGGCTGCAGCTAATTCATGACTCCGCATGTTGCAACCCTCTGCCGTGGGCATCGTTCACACGCAAACCCAAATCCCTCCAACTCCAGCTCGTGGCAGTAATGAGTCTGGAATCATCAGAACAGATGGTCAATGGCCACATGTGAGTAGCACAGTTAGGGATAAAACTCTGCTCATCTTATGCACTTCACTCTGGACACTGGGCTCTGTGGTATGATGGTATGATGCTCCTCAGCACCTCCCTCTTCAGCACATGAGGTTTTTCTGGTGTGAAGTGGCTAGCCTATAGTTAGGGCATATGTTTATGACTTCATCTACATTTTAGGGTGTAAAGTACAGTCGTGTGATGGAGCAGTGTTTTGGGCTTCAGATGTTCAGATAATTATCATGTTTAAAATTATTGTTTAAAAAAGAAGCTCTTTTAGAAATCTGTGAAAAAGAATGAATTTCAAGTAAGCATAACGTGGGTTATTTGTAGTAACAAAATTATTTTGGGCTGTTTTTAGCTTTGACAGGAGCCATTTGAGCTCTTTACATAAAGTATTGCATGTGCCAATCATAGTCTCAATGCTGCTGGAGACTTGTTTGAATTCTGCTAACTTCTCTTAAACACTTTCCTCAAATCATCATCTATACTGAAACCTTCAGATGATTTATTTTGTGGGCAACAGAATTTTGCCAAAACCAATAATTGTATTATTCCTCTTGCACACCGATATTACTTTTTATTTTCTTGTTTTGAGTCAACAGTTCAAACAGGTAACACACCTACCAAGGTGCATCCTAACAGGCAGCTTTCCTAATAAGCTTTCTTTAGTATTGAAAATTGCATTTTTCTTGATCAGCACCAATAAAAGTCTGTCACACAAGTAATGACTCATGCAAAGCTCACTGCACCCAATGAGTCTATGCAGGAGAGTAGATGATTTTTTGCTTTGGTCCAACAAGTTAGGTCTGGATTTCACAGAGTCATTGAGTAACTCATCTCTTAAATCCACATACTAGCACTAGCAATCTAACTCATCTCAGAATAATGACATTGCTTCTACCTCAGGTTGTAAACTTGGGTGTGTTGTTAAACAGCTGCTGTGTTTCACCGTCCATATGATCAGAATGATTCAATATGCAAAGCAACCAGGTCTCCTCCCAGGTGTGACATGTTCCACATGCTAAGATACTCATTATTTGCCCATCCATTCAGAAACAAATAGGAGAAAATAATTTACCATAGTAATGAATGCATGTTGCGAGTGTAAGTATCTTTAGTCTCTTTCTTAGTTCTCCATCCATCTTTTTGAATTATTTACTTGACATTAATTACTGAAAAGCCCTCATGATTTTGCAGAGCCATTGCACCCAAGTAGCATTATTTCTTGCCATAAAGGGCACAGCAAGGTTAAATACCAAATGCTACTTCTTGTGATTTTGCAGAGATTTTGGGCATATAGAGTCACAAAAGTGCCTGAGGCCATCATCAGATCCTCTTGGCATCCGTAATCAGGAGGAGTGAGCTGATTGTCTTTCCTTTTCAGAACCCTACATTTGAGTAGGAACTCTCCAAACTATTTTATGTGATAACGTCTTGGTGAAACTTTCATTTTATGTACATAGCTAGACAGTTGCTCCTTGCTTTGAAAACTGATTTTATATCATGGCATTTTTCTCTTGTCTCTGCTTTATGCTTGTAGGTGTCAGTCCAGAGGCTGCTATTTTACAGCTTTTTCTTTTCCTTGAATGCTTGCTTTAAAACAATTTGTGGATATTGAATATGAAGTATTTTAAACAGCAAAAATAGAGCACATTGATGTAGATTCAATAGAAATGGATTTCAGATTGCAGCAACCAGGGCAGTTTCATAGGCTCTCATGGGAAGGTATCACAGTTTCTGAAGTAGCCAGTGTTAGCACTTGAGTAGTCACTCACTGTCACTCAGGTTCAGACTAATGCCTATTTCACTTTTTAAAAATTCTCTTGGCTGCATATACTTACAGTTTTTTGTACTTGGAAACAAATCAAAGTTAGTTTTCCAGTTATCCCAGCAGAATAACTTCATAAACCCTACAGTAAACCTGTATGAACATAACCATGCAGCACTTTTCAAAAATTAAAGCAATCCCCAAAGGCTCTTGCTTCATGGGGAGTGGGTGGAGCTAACAAGTGCCTACTAAAGGTAATGGTCTCTAAATTTCTATTTGATCCACTGGGGCAACCTGATCCCAAGGTCTGCAGAAAATGGTTGTACTTAAAACCCCTTGGGAGAGTATTTCATGGAATGGAGATTAGAAAGCAAGAACTGAAAACTGGAAAGTGCTTCATGGTGTCTCTTTAACAGCTTAGGATTGATTCATTTTAGCATTTGTGTCTGGGTCATATTCACTGCTGCCTCATAGATCAATGGCACAACAGAGTCCCAGCTCTTGTTGATGCAGCATATGGGAACAGGATCCATTATCTTTAGTTCCCAGGACTATAAAATGTCTAATAAACTCAGCAGCAAGAGTTTGTGCCGCACTGCCAACTGCTCTAGCCTTGTTGTCTATTAAGCTATGTTTTTAGTTTCATTATTGATGGGGAATGCTGATAGATGGGCAAATTATGTCTCTTGCAGACTCGAAGCACTTTACTGAAGCATCAGTGGTATTAGAGGGTTGAATGAGGCTAACAGTAAAAGAAAACCAGTCAGAAAACAGTCCCTGTCATCTACAGGGTGAATTCAGGGTTCACCTGGCTTACTTGTCCTTTGGAAACTAGGAGGCCTCCAAAGTTCTGCCTGTGGGAATTTTACATGAATGCTTGTTGCAGCAGACAGGGAAAAACAAAAGTAGTGCATACTAGAGCAAGAAGGAGATCCAGCTGTGGAAGATTGGAGTTCATATCAAGAGCAAAGCCATTTGGTGGAAATCCCATTCAACATGGTGCTCTCCTACCCCATTCCAGTCATGCATCCTTCTTTCTCTTCTGCTAGACAGGATCTGGAGCAGAAAACAGGGGAACTACTGAGTACATTGCCGAATTAAAAAATACTTGCTCATTATCTCAGCATCTTTCTCCCCTCATGCCTCTTTCTCCCAAGTCAGCATGACTTGTAAAGGTGACTTTAGCTGCTGTGCTTCTTCTTGCAGGGAGGGAGGGATTCATGTTGCAATGAGAAATCAATTTAAATTCACATGGGCACACTCAATTCTTAATCAAATCAGCAAACTGAGGCTGGCTGCAGGAATCTGAGTAGGAAGTTCAAATGCCTCAGTTCTTAATGTTCATTCCCTTCTGCAGAATCCGAGTCAGGGTGTCCCTGAGTATTAGTCTACTTAGCACTTTTCTCAGTCTCTTCTGTAGATGTTTACATTATAATTTGTCTCTCATCCTCTACTCTGTAGCCCTGCCATACCTTTGGAATAAATTCCATAATCACTCTGAAAATGGTGCAAAACATGATCTTGCACATGAACATTGTTATGGTGAGTTGGGGGAACAGATTCCTACTCCACTTTGCTTGCTCCCTGTGCATTGTCGCTAGGAGAATGTTGCAGTTCCTGACAGTATTAGTTTTTATTGCTTTTCTTACTCCTCTGGGACATGGGGATCAAGCACAGCTAGGCCAAATTTTCAGTCCCTAGTGTCATTAGTTTAGGCACTTCAAAATCAGTGGCAGGCACTCAACTGGAAGCTCATATAAGCCACCATCCACAGCTACCATTTAATCCACTGACTATTGATGCCTTTGATCATTCTCTAGATATTATTTCTTGAAAAGAGAATCCTGTATCCCATGGGCAGGATCAGTTTCTGTATCTTGGATTTCTTGGACAAGGGAAATCAAAATTCAAATCATTAATACTGGCATAAATGCAGAAGGAAATGTTGCCTTGAGTTCTACCTGGGCTAAGGTCAGCATGGGTGGTGATTAGAGTAGCTATCACACATGCTGGTAGTGAGGCTGCTCTTGGCTTGCAAGTCTGCTGACACTGCCCAGTGCCCTCTGGCTCTTGACAGCCTTCCTAGGGCATTCTGAACTCTCAGTCTTTGCCATCAAGAGCTGCAGCACTGGGAAAAATCTGCTAAATGATGGTGTGTTCCTGCCAGGAATGGTTCTGCAAGGAGCAGAAAGAAAGAAGCTTGTAAGCCAGGAATTTCTTTTAAAGAATACAGATCAGAGATTTCCTTCAAACTACTTTTTTCAATTATTTAAAAACTTGCTGTAATTACTGAGTATTTTAAAATATTCTCAGCAATCATTTCTGGGCCCTTCTGTTGTTTCCTTCTCTTTACTGACACAAAGGCTCTCAGCCATTAGAAATGCTAAAGGATGATTTTCATAAAAATAAGGGAGATGCCAAAAGCGTGTTTGAAAACAATACAGCTTCTGCTTGATGAAATAGTATGTCCTGATCAGAAGACACTAAGAATTAGAAGATTTATTACTTCCATTGATATCTTGATCAGAGCATTAGACCCTTCTTAAAAAAGCATTCCTACAATGTCAGATTCCAGTTACTGGGTCTTATTATGTCCCATGCTAAAAATCCTTATGGTTCCCACTGTTTCATGAAGGCAATAGCACATCGTAATCAAGTCACCTCTCAGTCCTTTTTCTTTTTCTTTCTTTTTCTTTTTTTTAAAATAAGCTAAACAAATTGTCCTCTTTCTGTTTATCACTTTAAAACACTTTTTACAGCTCTTGAACCATTTTTGTGGCACTTGCTGTGGCTTCTTTTTTTTTTTTTTTCTGTGCCGCCACCAGTTTTATTACACCCTTATTAAAGAAAATGAAGTCTGGAGTTGAGCATTGTCAGGAACTGGCCTCATCTAGACTATACACAACCTAAAAAGCCCATGTCTGAGTCTGCTCAAATTACTTTCTTTGTCCATAGGGATTATTTTACCTCTTTTTAGTGCTGTTTTGACGTCACAACCTATGTTCAGCTGCTTATCCATTATTACCTTAAAGTCTTTGCTGTTATTGCAGGATCACTCTTCTTGCCCATTTCCAGGAGCGGTTTCCATTCTGTATCCCTAACCTTTACATAGGTTTGTACTTAGATACAATTTGTTTGAGCGAGCCTACCTTACCAAAGGTTGTACCACCTTGTACATAATTTACAGTTTGTCTGAACGACTTTCTTCAGCTATCACCAAATGTAGGATGCTGATCTAGCACCTCTAGCAAATTTGCCTGGGAAGGGACAGTGGTCCATGGAAGATCACAGATTGAATCCTCAGGGCCTGTTTCTTTCAGGAAATAAAATAGGGGGAAATGAACTTCTCAGTTTCTTCAGCATATCTGGGGCTCTTGACCCCATCCTAGAGACAGACCTGTTGCTACTGTCACATCTTTAAGATTCCATGATGCATCTTTGGTAGAAAAGGATTTCAATGCCTTGGTAACTTCTGACCTGCAGTGGAAACATATCTGAATCCCACTCAAAAATACCTAATTTCTTCATCCACTTAATGTAGTTTTTACTGATATGGTGGAGGGCTTATTTTTTAATCACCATGCTGTACAGTACTAAGTGAAGCACCTGACAACAGAAGGTGGATCGCTGTATCACCAAATCCATCATCAAGAGGAGAAATACTTTTTGAGACAGAATTTCTATTTATAATAATGCTGACTGACATTAATTATCACTTGAAATCTGTATCAGCACTTCCATTTGGCATAAGAATGATGCCATACAGCTCCTTCAGCAGTAAGAAAAATGCAATGCCTCCACTTTAGCTCCCCAGCAGTTGCTCCGTCGTTATCCACAACCACACACGGGTGTTGCCCTGTGACAGAAATGGAAGGTATTGCTCTCCCCTTTTAAATCCTTTGATTTTCCAATCGAGTTTGCATGCTCAGGCCTTTGCTTTGCTGCTCTACTCCACTTTATGCACATGGCAGAGTGATTTATTAAGGACTTAAAGAGGGAGACATGAGGGTCGCAGCCACACCGCTCTGGCAGGGCTGGCCAAGCCCGCTCCCTGTCTGCCTCTGAAGCCACAGAGCAGCTATTTGTGTAACACATGGTGGCAGTGCAGTAAGGCACTCATCCATTAAAATGCTTTCAGTGCTTGTCCTCATGACTTAAATACAGGCTTTTGGTTTTCCAGGCAAGGGTTTTAGAGATGTCCAGTTGTTCGTCTGCTTTTTTTTGGTTTTTGTTTGCTTGTTTGTTTTAATTAATTTTGTTTTGATTTTGGGTTTGGGGGTTTGTTGTTGTTGTTATTGTGGTTTTTTGTGTTTTTTTTTTCCTTTGCCTGTTGTTATTCCCTACATTTCTTAAAGCTCCACAAATTGTAAGCTTGCAGTGAAGGCATGCTGGTAAATGATTTATACAGGGTCCTACAATTCATGTCGCAGAGAGTGCAGTCCCTTCCCCCACAGCAACAGTCATCATTTCAGAGCAGCACAGCCTTCAAGGGATCTAAGCTGTCCTTTTCCTGCTGAGATTTAGGAAGCCAAACAGTAAAATGCAGCTAGAAGTGAGAGTAAACATGCCACAATAACAACCTGGCATTTAAGTTTCAGCAGGGTTTAAGGTGGCCTCAGAAAAGCTCTTGCTTATCATTTGGATTATAACATTAACATGCATCTGTATATTGTTTTAGTGCTTTTACAGATACATAAATAAACAAATCCCCAATACAGAAATATGTCAGCAAGGCGTCAGAATAACTTCAAGGATTAAAAGACAAGAAGAAATTTCTAACAATTAAGTGAACTGCAGAAATCCTCATTATTACTTGTGGTCTTGGCTTTATCTACCCAGTCAAACCTCAGAGTGGTTGCAGCAGACCTGAGCACAGTTTGGCTCTGTGGCACTAACCCCAGGGCTTTTCAGCCAGTCATCCCTCAGCACCACCCCAGAAAGACATCACATATGATGTTCAAAAGGGCACATGGAAATGCCCATGTGTACAACAAATGCTTAAAAACTCCTCAGCCCTCCCAGGCTCCCACACATGGAGAAATAATGATCTTGCCCAGCTGCCCTCTTCAGCAGCTGGTGCAGCTCCCAGACATCTGTATGCACTTCAGTAGAAGCTAGCAGTGTTGGAAGTTTGGGTATCCAACTTGGTCTTGCCTGGCTCTGGAGTACAGTGAATATGTAGAGCTTGTAAAATTGCCTATGCTGCTTTCCAGTTTGCCTTGTTCTCTGTGTTGATAATAAAATCACAGAATAATTCAGGCTGGGAGGGACTTGGGTCATGAAGGGTAAACGCTACAAAAAGCAACACTAATTCAATGAGATTATGGAGAGCCTTGTCCAGATGGGGTTCTAATATTGCTGAAGATGGAGACCACAACTTCTGTGGGCTCTTGATCCAGTGTTTTGACTGCCCTTCCTGTGGAAAAAAAAATAAAAAAGAGTCTAATATCTAATCTGAATTTCCTGTATGCCAGCTTGCATCCATTGTCGCTTCTCCTATCCCACTGCACCTCTGGAAAGAGTCCAGTTCAGATTTATCTTTGTCCAACCTTCAGATAATTGGGTCCAGGTCAAAAAAAGGAAAGTCCCATACCTTACTAGCTCTGTTGGTTTTAGTGCTCGCAAAGACTTAATGCAATAAGGCATCACAAGGAAAACAATTCTGGTGTTTAAAAAGTGCATGCAGTGAAACAACTTGATTAACATTGCAATTTAGA
Source organism: Formicarius rufipectus (assembly GCA_013399695.1). Taxonomy (NCBI): domain Eukaryota; kingdom Metazoa; phylum Chordata; class Aves; order Passeriformes; family Formicariidae; genus Formicarius; species Formicarius rufipectus. The sequence goes on from VXAU01002840.1 coordinate 590,924, forward strand.
CAAAATATTTTACCAAGGAAGTTGCTAAGTAGTAAAAATGAAAAGATTTTTTGTTTTTCACTAACTTAAAAGTTCCTCTGGGACAGGGAGGGGGATCTTTATCAGAAAGCTCTGCCCTCTTAAAAATAATCGAAACATTGTTGGAGTTACAAACTAATGCCTTAGCAAGGTGCACTGTTTCCTTAATGGAAAAGTGAATTCTAGCCACTGTGATGCTCCATCTGATGAGGATATTTAGTTCTGATGGGGTGGAATAAAGTGCTTTATTAGTCTAAAGTGAACCACACCGTGAGTGCTGGGGATATGGTTAATGCAAGTACAGAAAAATTATACAGTGTCTGTTTTGATTTTCAGATTTCCTCTAATGGACACAGAGCCTTCAGGCCAAGCACTCGGAGAGGTTTGTGCCATGACATTTTCTCCAGTTATTAGTTAGTCTTTTCTTCCAAGTACCTGGTGGCAGTGGCTCATTCATAAACTCAGCATTTACAGCTGGATATTTAAAGGGCTTGCCTCCCACATCCAGAATCCTTCATTTCAATCCAGTTTTCCTTTAATGATGCATTAGCCATTTTAATGCATTAAATGATGTCACTTGCACATGCAGGAAACATAGCAAAATCAACACCTCCCAGCAGGGTTTTTTGCCTGTGGATTTTCTTAGCTCAGCATTCATCCTCCAGTCATGGCTATTTTTCTCATGTTAAGATCCACTTTAGCTCCCTATTTAGATGCTTTATCACTGAGGGCAGTGCATGGTACCACTGATGGGGAGATGGCAGGTCAGTGTGGGCAGGACTAGGTTGCTCCTGCTAGAAAACTGCTTTTCCAATGTTGAAGTCTGCTGGGGAAGGTGGATGAGGAAAATCCCCCAGGGAAGGACACACCACAGTCGCATGTGTTCAATTATGGGGCCCTGGAAAGGTAGTTTATAAGAAAGTCTTTCTGTTTATGTACTGCTGTTCCTGGTTTGGGCTTGTTTTTTTCTGTTTGTTTGTTTCTCTAGTGGGACTGCCTGAGACAAAGGTATCTTGGGGGAGCAGAGGGACTGTCAGAGGTAAAGTCTTGGGTTCAAGTTATACACCTGTGCATTTTACATATTGGATAAGAGGGGCGTCTAATCTAAGTATTCAAAATACATTCATATATATATCTACATATATATATATGTCTCCATATACCTATAAAAAGGACTGCTTTGTCCCACAGCCTCTCTTCCTGCTGAAAATCCACTGAACCCCCAGACAGTGTACGGCACTCTACTTCACCATTTAAATCACTCTTCCTGTCAATCCCCAGACTGTTTGTTTTCCCCACCCCTACTGAACCTGGTTTGTTACATGGAGCTGAGTTATTGCAACGGTCTGGCTTCAAATCTGTCTTGGTCTTGTCCAGGAGACAAGGAAATGCATGCAAAAATAGTCTCCTAGGAATACTGACCGTGGAAAATTCAGCTTAAGAAGCAATAAAAAAATTTACTGCCGTCACGCGGAAACCAACAGGAGAATTTACGTCTTCCACAGGAAGTTCCCTCTGGAGGCATTTCCATCCTTGGGAAGGGAGGGACTGTCAGTGAGGCCACGTCGAAAGCCAGGAGCTCCCTGCAGTGTGGCCATCCTCGCTCATGAACCAAGGACTTCCCTTGCTGAGCCCATTTGAGCGCTGCAGAAATCCAGTTGAGGCTTTGTCCTTCAGTTTTGGGAGAAAAGTCAGTAGCAGCTCATTGCCTGGAGCTGTCACCTCCCAGCCAGTGTGAGGGACAAAAGGGATTTTATTTCCCTGGCAGGTATGATGCTTCTCCCCAGCCTCAGCCTTGTGCTTTCCTCAGCCACACCACTCTGCATCCAGGCCCTTTTCTGTGTTCCCTCTGCCTTCTGGTAGTTTTCTGGTTGTTATCTTCTGTCAGGCAGAGTGCAGGATTTGCACTCCTCATTGACCCAGAGAAGGTCTCGAAGGGCTTCTTTTGTCTTCTTTCATCAGAGTGCTTCTGTTGTTTCCTAGCTCACAGCCCAAAATTCAAGGGTAAACCAACACTGAGGCTCACTTGCCCTTCAGAACTGCCTGAAAGACCTGAGCTGGCTTGTCCTGTGTGGACACAGGGTCAGGTCAGGAAGGCAGCCAAGCAGTCTCTGCCAGCTGCAGCCCCTCATGGCTCTGTCCGTGTTCTTTAGGTTAAGGTGTGGGAAAGACAGGAAGTTTTCTTTTTTTCTTTTCTTTTCTTTTCTTTTCTTTTCTTTTCTTTTCTTTTCTTTTCTTTTCTTTTCTTTTCTTTTCTTTTTTCTTTTTAAAGGCTTTCCTAAGAGGGTTATTCCTATGTGCATGGCTCTGGGACTGTGCTCTGCTCCTTGCAGAATGGGGGCAAGGGCAGAAAGTGGTACACAGGCCTAAATGCTTATTATCCCTCTGGCTGGCATATAGGCACCCTGAAGACTTGACAAGTTTATATACAGCCATCTTTTTCTGCGAGCTGCTACTCCAAAGTCTTTGTAATTTTCATTTTGACTTTTTTTCAGTCCCGAGCTCTTTTTCTGGCTTTACGTCATGCTTTCCATTTTGGAGATGTCAGATGATCTGTGATAAACTGACAGTATGTGCAGGAGCAGTGAGAAGACGAGGTCCATTTTAATGAGACTAACTCTACTGGGTAGTGAAACTGTGCCTCGACAAGCCTCTAGATCTTGTTTTGCTTTGCAAAGCGTCTTAATGGCATAAAAGAATTTTTACACAAGTAAGCAAAGGCAATTCCCAAAACAGATTTCTTTCAGTAGCCATTGAAATGGAAAGTTACCTCAGAGATTTATGTACTCCTCTTTAAGAGGTAAGCACAATCAAAAATCAGTATTCTCTTGCCTCCTGAAAACAGCCTAAAATATTTCTGAATAAACAGATTGTTTGCTTCGGATTCACACTCACCCGGCAGATCCTGCAAGCATTCTCCATTTCCTCTGTGGTCATCTGTAGGAATCTGAGTAACCAAAAGCAGAGAGGTGAGAAGGAAGCAAGAGAGAAAGAGCATGTGAAGGAGGACTAAATAGTGGTTGGACTTCAGTAAATGGTACCTGACAAATAGATATGGAAATAAATCTCAATATTATCTTGCATGTACCCTGACTCATTTACTATGGCTTTTACCATCTCTTGAGAGGGTTATTGGTACAAACCCTGCCCACTGGCACAGAGTTGTAATCACACGTATGGAGCACTAGCCAGTGCTGTCTCAGTATGACCATTCCTTCAGTGGCAAAGACACAGTTTGGATGGTCATGAGGTAAGATGTGTGGAGACATAGCAAAGCTTGAGGTAAATATAAGTAGGCACCACAGTGCTCTCCAGTCCTTTGTCATTTCAGAAAAGGATTCAGTTGCCTTCCATTGCCCATATAACATCATTATTCCTCGCAGATGAAGAAGTCGAGTCAACACAAAAAGTTTTGGTGCTGTTACCATCTTATAACTAGCACGTAGGTAGGCAAGTAAATGCATAGGCAATTTGGTGTACATTGCAGGGCTTTCATCTTCTGACTCCCCATGGAAGTTCCTGCTCATTCTTAACTGCAAGGGACACTTGAGTAATATGGCACATGAAGCCAATCTTCATGGCTAAGTTATTAGTGTTTTGGACAGACTGGGCTCATATTTCATGCTAGTTACCAATACAATCTGCGTGAATTTTGGAGGAGTAATCACAGTTCAAATAGGGTCAGCTGTACTAGGCCAAGGCTATTGATGGTTGTTTTCTGAGGCTTGCTGTGGTCAGGAATGCCAGTGACATCTATTTCACTTCAGATTTCCGCAGAAATCAGAGGTATCTTCACTGAGGCCTTCACTTAAGGAATTTCTTACCATAGGATAGAGTCTCAAATTGCAAAATGATTATATATGAACCTTCAATAATTAAGAGATACACAAAAAATGTATGCATACTAGCTAGATGCAAAAAGATGGCTAATCTTGCTCCAAATTTCAGGTAAAAGCTCTCTTTCTAAGGTTTATTTTTAACCTAGACACCACTAACCTAATATGTACTGTAACATCTAAAGAGAATAATTTTTATGGAATATATTTTTTAAATCTTGCTTTCCTGGAAGTACTTTTTCTAATCTAGTCCTCTTTCCTAAGCTATCTCTGGACCCCAATGCATGAATTCTAACACTTCTGGGCAACGCTGTGAAAAAGTGAATAGGTGAACAGGAGATGTAAAATACCGCAGACTGCATAAGAGTTATCCAGTTCAGTTTTCCTGTTCTCTATTGAAATGTGGATTTAGTGATGATTTCTTTAAGTCTGAGGGAAATCTTATTTAGTTATGTACTAAAAAAGAACAAAGTGTTCTGATCTTAGTTTGTATTTCTGACTACAAATGACTCCTGTATTTTTTCAGCTGGGTCTAGAATATCTCTCCAAGGTAATTACGGTCTATTCTTGCTCTTTATTTATAGAAGTCTGATTTGTTTAAATAGGTGTAGGAAATCCCATACACTCAATGATGACAGGATATGAACTAATTTTTAAAGGCTTGATCAGAACAATGGCACGACAGAGGTCAACATTAACTTGGTGGTCATTCCAAGGCCTTATTTTGACTTCAGCAGTAGCAGATACTAAAATGGGTTCCCAGATAAAAATTGAAAATCTGGCAATTAAGAAAATAGAGTGTGATCCTAGAAAACAGATGCAGATTTCTCCACATCTCTGGGAGTGTAAACCTTTACACATTTGATTGATAGCTTTAGCTATCACATATGTGATTTATTCACTTTCAGAACTTTAAGTGCAACAAAACAATATTAAAATGTGCCGGTACTAGTCAGTGAGTAGATGGTATCTGTCATGCTAAGGCTGGCTTGCAAAGGCAAAGACAGGTGTAGCTACAGGTACCTTTTTAGACTGAGGTGAATGGAATAAGGCAACAAAGAAAACCCTGATTTCCATCCATTGGGACAGCTTACAAACAAACCCAACAGAGCCAGTGGGCACACACAATGACACTACGATGGGCCAAGGCAGTACCAGATCAGTGCATCACCAAGGCAATACGAGAGTAGTAGCGGTGGGATGGATGTGTCATTTCAGTGCTTTGACCCTGTTGAGATATCTTGCACTCCTCTCCAGGTGGCTAACATAGATAGCTGTGACAAGGGCTTTTTCTGCACTATGGGCCCCATGTATTGTTCCTTTAAGGATTCTAACTGTTGCTAGCAACAGCTTGATGGCAAAAAAGCCCAAGGCCTTTGGGTGCCATAGATCTCCTCTATAGCCATGAAACAGCCGGGAAATGCTAGAGGCCATATGGAGTACAGCCGGTGGCAGCTACTGCCCAGGCCCCTAAAAACAGCTGTGTAAATGAGTTAACAGAATCACAGCAAACACCTGCTTGTGCTTTCTGTGTCTCATTAGGGAGACACTGCATCGCAGATCGTGCCACCTTGTACAATTAGCCATGAGAGACGGCAGTAAAACCAGCTATTTGTCATCTCTTTCAAGAGAACCAGTGGGTGCTTGCCTCACCAAAGCTGCAGCCTGAATGGATTCCCCAGCTCCCACCTCCAGAGAGGAAGCCTCTGCCATGTGCCCCTACACTAACAGTCAACAACAAGAGATGCAAAAAGCACCAGCAGGATAGAGATTAGAAAGATGCGTCAAAAAAAAGCTTCCCTGTCTGTCTCCTCACACAGTGGACCAGCAGATCTTTGATGGGTTTGAAACCCTAAAAAGAGATCTCTGTGTTCTAGTACTGTTTGAGCCTCCACAAAGGGGATGAAAAGGAAGAATAAAACATCTGAATAGCCCAAATTGGCATGAACTTCATGCATTCATTATGGCAAAGATGTATTTCTTCTGGTCCCTCCTCCATATCCTCCTACTCAGTGGTGGCAGCGAGAAGCTTGACACTCCAATTACAGGATATTCACATTAAATAGAGAAGAGGGACAGCTAGTTGGTGGCAGATGTTTAGGATATGGCATCCAAGGCTCCATGCAGCCAGCAGAAACCTGGAGTAACAGATTGAAACTACTCTAATGGCCCAGCTCCTCACAGCACTTCGGTATAGACTTAAATTAGCTCCTAGCAGTCAGTGTTACTCACGATTTAAATCAGGGTCCAAATGCACTCCCTTCACCAAAGGTACTATGAAATGGGACTGGTGTTCTGGAGGCTGGAAGGGGCCCCGTTGTGTGAGGTTGCTGTTGCACTGTATCATTGTGAAGTGCCTTTTCCATGCCCTTTTTCCCCCACAGGGCTGCCATTTGGCTTTACCTCATCTGAATCGCTCCACACAGGATCTCAGGCCAGGAGTAGATGCTCCTTCTACTCGTTTACAAAACCATGCGGATGAAATCCATTCAAAGGCTTGTGTAAAAGCATTTGATGTTTGTGGCTCTGAGACCCTTCTTCTTTTCAAACTTGAGAAAAGTTTTTGTCTTTTTCCCCCTCCAATGGAAACAGTAATGCAGGCTAAGAAAAATGTCATTAATAATACAAACTGGGGGCCTTTGGGAGAAAATTTTAGTTTTGAAAAGTGACTACTCTGCATGAATATGTCATGCCATCAAAAGTTTATCTGCATTGTCTTGACTCTTCACAGATGCATATATTTCTCTTCTGCCAGACATGATCCTTTTCCTTATTTAAATAGGGTATAATTATAGGTGCATACTCAAATTAGAAGAAATAAATCAAAATTCATTCATTCAATAGGCAATTTTCTAGGGAAAAAAAAAAAACAAAACAAAACCATTTTCCTTCAGATACTGGTTTTCTTCAGGGTTTTTCTTTTCTCTATATTTTCAATTTAAAGCTACTTCTCTTATGTTTTATTCACTTGTTTTCATTAGGTAAAGGAATGCCTTGGCATGAAAACCTGTCCTGGATCCACTGTCTGCTTGACAGATAGATACAAAGACTTGAAACATGAGAGGAAAAGCAGGTGGTTGCAAGAAGAAAAAAAAAAAAAGCTAAACAAAAGAAAGGAATTAAACCCAGCATAGGGATATGTATCAGTATTTTTGAGTGCCATTGCATGCACTGGTAAGACTGACAGACCTCGACAATGAATCTCTACCACCTTCTAGAAAGACAGAGCCCTCCTTTTTATCTCTAGATTGATCCTGATCAGTTTGTTGCAAGTAGCTACTGCTTGAATTTCAAATATTGAGTGCTAGTATCTGTGATTGGTCCCACATTGTAAATCACATGCTAATGTCTCTCTGTCTTGACTGGATGAGAATAAACATAACAATCAAGAAAAGGCCTTGAAGAAGCCACTGTGGCTTTAAATCTCTCAGGAAGCAGCAGCAGTTTAGGGAGAAGCAGTTGATAAAGCGGATTAGGGAGTTCTAGAAAATTTAAAGCCCACTCCTTTCTGGCCCACACAGGCTCTGCCCAAGGCATCATTCCTAGGAAAATTAGGCTGCTGTGAAATTTATTGCCAGGGTGCAGACTTTACATTTCAATTTCTCCTGTCACAGCCTGAGCTGCGGTCAGATCCCCTCTGCCTGCCTCCCCTGCTGCTGCACCCTGCGCCTCTCGCCCTGCCACAGCTCTGCACAGCCCTCAGTCCCAACCTGCTCCCTGCTTCCCTTCCACTCTTTGTGGGGTCTCGAGACAACTGCAAAGCCCTCTTCCAAAAATTTGAGGAGAGCAAGGTTGGACAGGAGGCCGAGTACAGGTGTTGTTGCTTTTCACTATATTGTTGCCCCCATAGCCAAGCAAGGGCTTATATTCTCAATCCTACAGAAATTTAGTGGAGTTGAGTTTTTGCATTGTCAATAAACTACTCTACAGGATTACCAGAGAAGAGGTAGGTGCAAGCCAAGGCAGGCGATGACCATCTCTAGGTTTGCAGGAAAGGACTGGTCATCCTCTTCCAGGTGTCCGTAGACTCCACAGTCAGGTACGCCCTGATGGCCCAGATGATGCCAAAATGCTTCCACCCTGCAGGGAAGGATGGAGGATGCAGCAAGTCCTGAAGACATTGCCTGAGGATCTGAAGAAGAGGAAAAAGAAAAGAAAATAGAACATTTCAATGACATTAATTTGGAGGGAGAAGAAAAGGAATAGTGAGAAATGGCAAAGTGCAAAATAATGAGATTGCTGCTAATAAATCAGTTCTGGAGAGTATTTGGTTGAACTTTCTAACAGGGCGCTCACTGCCCTTTTGTGCTCTGTGTTACTCTCCTTGTCACAGAGGTTGCTAGCAGGATGGTTTGCAGAAATGATCATCATTATCTGGATATTCATAAACATCCATTGCGCTGCCAATCACAGGACAGAAACAGGCTGCATTACCCCTGGGTCTGAACAGAATTAGCCAAGAAAGCTTGAAATTAGCAATGTGTTCCTTTGTGAAGAAGTCTAAGTCCTAACACTGATGTCATGACTAGCTGAAATTATGTCTAAATTAGAGAAGAAAAAAAACCCCAACTTCCTCCGTGGTGCTTTGCAACTGTAAATAAGGCACAATTGTATCATCTTGGAACTATGATAAGCTGTTATTAGCATTTGAGTTGCATTTCCCTTAGAAATCCAGGACAAGTTCTGACCCTGGATCAGTCCCTCCTGACACTTGAATAGGAGATACATATGGAAATGCAGTTGTCCAGGGTGTCACCACCTTGAGGTGAACGATAGCCTGAGGTGCAAGGGTGGAGAATAAATGTTACTGCAAGAAAAGCTGCTGAATTTCCTTTTGAGAGACTGATAATCCCACAGGCTTCTGCTGAAGCAGCTTTTGATTATCATTGCTGATGATATTAGAAGACATCTCTGGAGTCTGTCCTTTAAAAAATGCTTCCCTGGTGCTACTTGAAAACATATGGGTTGGGAACTGAAGTGAAAAACTGATGTTTTACTAACTCTCTTGGCATGATAGAGGCTTAGAAAATGATGTGCCTGATACCAGAGATGCATTTTTAACAGTAAATGAAACCAGACTGCATAAAAATTCAAAATGCTAGACTGGTAAATGTAGATGAGAAGTGGGAACAAAAAAACACACCAAAAAACCCCCCAAAAAACCCAAAAAGGGGGGCTGGTTAAAAACCAAATGAGAAAAGACAGATCAGACCTACAGTTGGGGTGAATTGAAGCAGCTCCACTAGCTTGCATGGATCTATTCTAAGCTGCATGGACTCCCTGAAGACTGAGACATATACTAGCAACTCATATACAGGGTTGGAACAAGCCAGGTCTAACAGAGCATTTTCAAGCACAGCAACATTCTGAGGGCTTCGTCAAGTAGTAGGATGGGCAAGCAATTTGAGCAGTAACAATTTTGAGGGGAAAGGAAGAGAGAGATGGAGTCAGTGGCAGCGTATTTTGCTAGCTCCAGTTACCACACCAGCAATACCTAGTGGAGAAGTGGTGTCCTGAGTCCAAAAGAGGCATAACTACATGACTTATAATAAGGAAAAGGAGCATGAAAGAGGAAGGCCCTGGTTGTCCCAGGCTTCTTTAATCTAATATCTTGGCAAACTGGGCTATAGTTAGGTTATTTAAGGCAGACCTAACACCTGGAGAGTTCATCCTCTGGTCCCAGTTGCTCTCCTCTGTCCAACTTACACTTCTTTCCAAAAAACATACACTAATTCCCCAAAAGACATTTTATACCAGAACAAATGTGCCCTGTGCTTGAGTTGGATCAGGTTGCTTTTGATGGTTTATTTGGTAATTTTTTTTAAAAATAAACTAAAAAACATTACTCTGATACTGTTTCAGTATATTCATTAGGCAAAATGCTAGACTTCAACAAGGCAGAAAACTGGGTCGACTTCATCTCATCATCTCCACAACCTGTGGAAAAATTAATACATTTTGACTGCTGTAGAAGAAGTTTTGAGGAAAAACTACTTTGGCAAAGTGCAGAATCACTTTACAGGACATGTGGTTTTGAGTTCTTGCCAGCAATTACTGATTTTGTAAACTTAATGAAGTAAAAAAGCATTGTTTTTTGGTGCCTTTCTACTCTACTTCTTTGTCTCTTTCAGTTATCACACACATACCCACAGGAAGAGTGAGATGACCAGCAGATATTTTTGCCAGACAGGTGCTACAAAATTCCTGGTGAACTTCAGGAAGATTTGGTATGCTTTTAAGAAAAAAGCAAACTCCTGCTGAGATTGGCATCCTACTGTATCAGTATGGGACAACTCTCAATCTGCTCCTTTTCTGTAAACAGATCAGATATTTTGACCCCTGGAAAAAAAAATTAAGTGTCAGAACCTGCATTTTTGCTGTATGGTGGCTACAGTGTCTGTTGAAGCTGTAAGGTTCTGCAGCCCCCTAAAGAAATGGTAGATCCTAAAGACACCTTTCATCCTTAGCTACAATCAGTTAACACAATCTATTTTTCAAATTTCTGAGTCCCTCTTTACACTCTCTCTCTAGCTAGGAGCTTAACCTCTTTTCCAAAAACCAGCATAGCTAAAAACACTTAATGTCACTCTCAGTTCTTATAGAAATCACAATAGGTTTTGCATTTGTCTACACAAAGAATTTTCATTTCAGTGACTTGAGGTGCTAGAGTTTTTCCGGATGTGACTCAAGCCACGATTTCCCATTGAAATAAGCTTTTATCCTTTATCCAAGAGACAGATTGTGTTATGAGAAAATTCACATGATTTTATTCTTTAAGCTGTCTAATTAAATTGAACAATAAAAATTGTTATCCTTTATGACCGCCAAGCAATTAAGTGACCTGGTGACAGGAATTAAGTCAGTCTTCTTCCTTTGAAATGACAGCTGAAATAGGAGAGGCACTCCTCTTTGTCTACTGTGTGCATGCTGGAGAGGAGGCAGAGGAGGAAGGATGGAAAGAAGATAATGCACAGTCAGAAAAATCCTATCCCTATTGCAACTGCTGAACTGTTTTCCATTAACTTTCCTAAGTGCAGAATATCCCTCATTGTGCCACATCTTCTAGGACAGACTCATAACAAAACCCCATAAAATCAAAAAACCAAACCAAACCAACCAACCAACCAAAAAACACCCCACTTGCTTCTGCCAAGATTTATATTTCCCCCCAAACCGTTCATCTAAAAAGCACTTTAAGTATATTTTGCTGCTTTTCTCTTCCTTTTTCTGTGACATCACTCAGTGTAAATGACAGCATATCAGGAAGAGTGCATGCTAATTCATGGAAGGTGTGTGCAAATGAACTTGTAATATAAACACAACACTGTGTGAATTTGGGACATTTGGACTTAAACACAGGAGCATCTAAAGTACTAGGGCTGTGATAAATTCACCATCATTATTGACCACAGTCTCTCCATCAAGGATGGGAGATACAGCCTCAGGGCCTGGTGACAGTGTGACTGCATAGAAAGTTTTCCTTTTTGCATCGCTGCAGTTATCTTAATTATAGGAACTTAATTCAATTGGCATACAGTTGTTTTCATTCAGTGATACAAGTGTCCAAGGTGACACAACTCAGGACAAAAAAGGCACAAGTATATGAAAATTCACAAGTTTGTTTGGGACATTATACCAGCATAACTATTTTTTAATAAAAATCATACCCCATATAATGCTTTTTCCAGGGCATCCAATCCTTGGGTTGCTGTTGATTACACAGCACAGCACTGTGTGATAGGACCATTATGTATTAAGCCTCAATAAGTGCTTGCCTATCCAATACAAGTATATACAAAAATCAATTCTATATAAATGATCTCAATAAATTGGCTGAAAGCGTGTAAGATGGTAACAAATGGGAAAAAAAAAAAAAAAAAGCATCTGTACTGGTGCCACTTACCAGTCAGAGTTACCTATTTGTCATCAGAGATATCATGTGTATGGATGAACAGTTGCTTTATTTCCTTCTCCCCAAACTGCCATAACTATGGTCTACCACTGGACTCCCTCTGGAAAAGAAAAAAGTCACTATCAACTGTCCCTCATCACGTGGCAAAGTCCATCTGCAACAAAGTTTCTGTTACCCTGTATAGATTTGGTCTACTTGTTAATTACTGTAATTAATTAACTTCTATGAGAGGAAAAATATGAAAACAAGCTAAAGAACAAGACAGTTTCATGCCAAAGATGTTTCTACAGTAGCTGAATACTGCACTTTCACACCACAATTGTAAAAGTTTCTGGGTTTGTAGTTTTCCTTGTTGATGGTGGCATTAATAATTTCCAACAGTGACAGATTTCAGAGTGTCAAAAGAATTATGGCTATAGTGTCAGAAAATAGGAACATAAGCCACGCAGAGCAAATGCAGAGCTTTTTTAATGTGTTTAGATTTTAAATCCTTTTAAGGAATAGCATTGCAGGCTTCAAGTGCCCTAGCAAATCATTAATGATAATATGAAATCCCAGTAGAATTATAGCTGCTATTTCACCATGAACTTGGCCATTCAACCATGTAAAAAGAGTCCTTTCCACCTTTGAGTCATTATTCATTAGAAAAAAACCCCATCATCTTTCCACCACTCTAGCAGGGTAGCCTGCTCAGACATTAAAACTAGAAGAGTGACCCATATTGGCTGTATATCTTTAACAAAAAGAATGACTGAATAAATTCACACAAGAAAAATTCTTCATATACTATTAAATATCTCAAGAAGTTGGTGAGATCCAAGTAGCTGCAAACTGGAAAAGTCCTTGGAAGGGAGCATCTCTTCATGCTTGTTCTGTTCTCATGCATGTTTCTTAGGCACCCACTTTTGGCTGCTGTCAGCTGCTGCTGGACTTGTGCTCAAGACAGCAACTTTGGAAGCAAATTGTAATTAATGGTCTATTATTAGATACTGTCATTTTACCAGAAGGCCAAAAGTTGCAATAGATCAACTTTAGTATTATCTGCTGTCTCCAAACATGGAAAAAGGCCATAATTCAGTATAGGGATAGATAATGTAGTTATATTAGAATACATTATTGTCCAGTGTTGCCTATTGACAGTTTCAGTTTTATTGCAAGGCAAAGGTCAACATCTTTAGGAAGTTCAGAGAACCCAAAGGGTGAAAAATTACCAAGAACTCATCTATTCAGCATATATATGAAGCCATCGAAAAAGACTGTCAGCATGGGCTAGCACTTGCTGATCTAGATGATAGGTTTGTTTTGGCAAAGGTTTGGCTGTCATTAATGATGGACAGACACTAAGGGCTGAAATAAGGTGCCACCCTACTGTTCTGCAGCTGAAGTGAAGCTCATGGTAACAAGATTCATGAGACTCAGATTCCAACTGGGAACCGAGCTGTGATTCATTTTGGGAAACTGCAAGAATATTTTTATCTCAAATTATCTTATTGTTTTACCTGGAACTAATCCATCCAGACTTCTTCTTTTCAATTAAAAAGAGGGAGAAAATGGAAAATAGCAATTGATATGGAGGAAAAAAATGGGGCAATCTTCCACAGTTTGTTCTTACAGGCACAGATTGCTTTTATGGTCATCAGACTTGACAGTCTATGCTGGATCCTTCAGGGCAATTTAATCTCAAGGAGATTGCACCTAGACACTTATTTAGAGATGCTTAAGTGAGTAAACTATTACACTAGCGCTGCAGTGCACTGACTTTTGATTGGTCTCCAGGCTTAATTAAAGCATTTTGGGTATGTTTTAGATCACTTGCATGTTCTAGATCCTGGATAATTTGGGTGTCTGTCACATGATGGGAGAAAATACACCACACCAGACAAAGAGTTGAAATACTCTGAGTTTTCAGATAGAGGTGCTCTGTCATTTTGCCCCTAAATTTTTATTCTGACTAGGCTGATGTTCTATCATCTCATTACATTATCTCATGTTATATTACCTCATCACCCTTGGGTCTTTTACTCTTCCTAAGGTTCTGGCCTCAGTGATTACCTGTTACAGCCCATTCCCCAAGTTGGTTCTGCACTTGGTACAAGAGTGTTTAAAGATCACCATTTAAACCACACTGATGTTTCCTCCTTCTTGTAGGATGAGAAGTGGTGGCTAGAAATGCCCAGCTAACCTCTTTTGCCTCTCTCACTTCCTATCTAATTAATTTTCTGCATTGGTCTAACAGAGCCCGAGATAGTGGCACTTCAGGCCACATTGCAAGACCCATCCATTATTATGTCTTTTGCCAAAGAGGTTGATTTGAAGGAGTGTGAATTTTTGTGAGGCTTTGAAAGTGTTGAATTGACTTTTCTGTCACTTTCACTACATTTTACTTTCCATGCGTTGCAGCACTGATGGAAATATCCTTATAGTCTATGATAGACAGATGATATAAATAGCATGTTAAAAAAAATTGAAATGTTTTTGAAAATTAAGAATGATCCAAAAGTTTTTAAAATACAGAAAATGTATGTAATAAACCAAAATAGCCACTGCAGTTTTATTTTTGGAAAAAAAAATGTAGTAAGAAGAAAAACTATGAAATTTAATTTGCTCCTTGGTATTAGTTCTCATAGTATTTGCCAGTAATGGCAACATTATAATTTGTAGAATTAATTAATGATCTGGCATCTGATTTTGATTCATTAATGCTTAAGCCAGCTAAGTCTCAATTATCCTCTGGACTATTTATTCCTTAACAAGCTTTTAGCTAATGTGATTTTAAAAATATGAAAATAGGTCTTAACTTGCCTTTAAGATGTGACAATATTTTAACACTCTTCTATAAAGTAAAGGAACCTTCATATTTCTTCTGTTATAGTTACATTCAAAATTAGACTAGGGCATTTGCAATGTATTCACTAAATATATATTATATTTATATGTACCTGGAACCTGACTTCAATTTAGTCTTGATTAAAAAATGTACTGAATTGGAAACTGTGTAATAAAGGATGCCTAAATCATACTGACCCAGAATAGCTCCCTCAGTCAGACAGCAAATAAGTGCACAAGCAAGCAGATGATACAAGAATTCAAAATTAATTCTATTCTCAGAGGATGCATAGACTAGGAGATAGCATCAGATTCTATCTGCAGAGGTGTAAATCCAGAGGAACACCTTGGCTAAAGTCTCGTTACTCTGAACTTGATTGCTTATCCTGCAAATGATCAGAATTGGACTCTTCTGTGCCCAAGGCTAGGTTAAAGTAGTTGAAATATCCAGTTCTATTTCATGATGTTTTTGTGATGCAACTGAAAGCATATACCAATTTCCAGGTAGTTATTATTTATAACTAATCCATTTACCAAATTTAAGGACCACTGAAATTTTCTCCAAATGACTGGTATTTTTAAAAGTTCAATCACCACATTCTTCAGGAAACTCTGTGCAGTTATGCCCTGTGCTGTAATTGTATTTTAATATGAGGCATTCAGAAACAGCATATCTTTAATTTTGGATTGTAAGGCACCAGTTTCAGAGCGGAACTGAACTGATCTTGGGAATATGCTTCTATTGCTGGGCTCAGTTGTGATGTTCCTGCCTGCCATCATTGTACCTTGTCCTCACTCACATTGAAACTGAAATGCATACTTACAAAGATGGGTAAACAAATTTATCATGGGTGTTTTAAACAACTAATCTTAGTTAATTACTTTAGTTACTGAGATTTGTTTTGAAAGTACCTTCCAAAAGCTTTCAGGCATTATGCAAATGGTAGAAAATACATAAATAAACTCTCAGTGTTGCAGTATAAGAAACAATTCTTTTCCTCCTGAAATCATGCTTCATTCTTCTAAAAAGTCATTCAGAGCCCTCCCAATACCTTCATGTCAACGTACAATGCAGCCAACGTAGTTGTTCTTAGTCCATACTGCTGTGACAGCTAAAGCTTTCCCTACCCTTCTCATCAACACAAGTCTGAGGTAAACATTCAGGAGTATCTTCTTTCCCATTTTAGATCAGTAATTTTGTCTCCTTTCAGTTCAAGCTGGGAAGTCAGTCCACAACTGCAGGACTTTTAATGGAGTGAGCTGTAATGCCAGCTTCCCTTGAAACCCAAGGAGCCATTAGCTCAGCCAGTTCCCACATGGCTATCTCAAAACTACAGGGGGACTACTGTCTGTAGTTTTAAGAATCAAAGCCCATTTAATGAATCAGATCCTCTGGCCCTCTGAATCCACTCTGCGATGCTATGAGGACACAAGGCAGCGCTAAATCCAGCTTATGTGGCCAGCATGGAACTCACAGGTGGCCACAAAAACAGCTACCAGAGACATGTCAGGGGCAACAAATAAAGGAATCAATCTCTAGTTACTGACACATGAGTAAAAGTCCGAGGTACTTGCACTGTTATGTCAAGAGTTCATTTGTACTAAGAGGTAAGCAGAGACAGCTGAGCTTCATCTCTAAAACTACGGCCTGATTGCTGGAAGCACCAGCTTTCTCAATTGCTTAGAGTAAAGGATTGAGTTGATAAATCAGAGCAGCCCTGATCGCTTTTAATCAACTGAATGAGGAGGAAGGAGGGGAGGTGGAGGTTTGGGAAGAAAAATATGTAAGGCTTAAAAAGTTCCAGCTGCTGCTCCCTAATGGAGCCGCAGTCCTGCCGAACTGTGGAGTGGTTAGGCCACCTGGTGGCAAACAGCAGACCAACAATCTTTGCAATTTCCGAACCTCAATAAATATCCTGAGGATCAGAGAGCTCTGGGATCTGTCAAAGGCTGGGAGCTTTTTATGCCCAGGTGGCTGGTGTGCAGCCATCGCTAGGAGACGGCAGGAAGCAAAGGCTTCCATCAGCAGCTCTGCAGGTGCAATGCAGAACAGGCATGACGACCTGGTGTCCGGCCAATTTCTGACACACAGCCAACTCCATCACCAAATCTTCCATCACAGACAGCCTCTCCCCTGCTTCAGCTGAGAGGCAAAGGAGAAGGGAGTCTGTAAGCTTGGGAAGTAGGGGCCAATGTCTCAATGTTCCTGTGGACATCGGTGGCAACTGGTGTCCTTTAAGGGTCCATACTGGGATGGTACTGTTCAGTATCTTTAGACAGTGGGATCGAGTGCACCCTCGGCAAATTTGCAGATGACACAATCTGAGTGGGGTGGTTGACACACTTGAGGGATGGGATGCCATTCAGAGGGACCTGGACCAGTTCAAAATGCGAGCTCATGGGAAACTCATGTTGTTTAACAAGTTCAAGTGCAAAGCTCTGCACCTGGATCAAGGCAACCCACAGTATTGATTCAGGCCAGGTGGAGAATGGATTGTGAGCAGCCCTGTCAAGAAGGACTTGTGGATACTGGGGAATGAAAAGCTGGACATGACCTGACAATGTGCACTTGCAGCCCAGAAAGCCAATTTCATCCTGGGCTGTATCAAAAGCAGCATGGCCAGCAGGGCAAGGGAGGGGATTTTGTCCCTCTACTCTGCTCTGGCGAGACACCATTTGGAGTACTGGGTCCAATTCTGGAGCACAGGAATGACATGGAGCTGTTGGAGTGAGTCCAGAGCAGGCCACAAAAGCTATCATAGGGCTGCATGTAAGGAAAGGCTGGGAGAGTTGGGGTTGTTCAGCATGGAGAAGTCTCATGGGTGACTTTATTGAGGCCTTTGAGTAATTAAAGGGGGCCTATAAGAAAGGTGGGGATAAACATTTTAGGACAGCCTTTTGTGGTAGGATAAGGGATAATGGTTTTAAGTTAATGGAGATTAGATTTAAACTAGATATAAAGAAGTTTTTTACAATGAGGGTGGTGAAACACAGGAACAGGTTTGGCCAGAGAGGTGGCAAATGCTCCATCCCTGGAAACATTTAAGGTTAAGTTGGACCAGGATTTGAACAATCTATTCTAGTAGAAGGTGTCCCTGCTCACTGCATGGGTTTTGGACTAGATGACTTTTAAAGGTCCCTTCCAACCCAAACAATTCAATAATTCTACGATTCTAAGCAGGCGCTTGACATGGTGTTTGTGCAAGTGTATCAACTGAGGCTCATGTGAATGATTGTGATTATACATTTTAGAGGGCTGTGCAGCCCTACAGAAGGACTTTGAGGGGCTGGAGAGCTGGACAAAGAAGAACTTTCTGAAATTCAACAAAGGCAAATGCAGGGTCCTTCACCTGAGGAGGAATAACCAACTGCACCAGTACAGGCTGGGGGCTGACCTGCTGGAAAGCAGCTCTGCAGAGAAGGATCAGGGGGTCCTCTGGACAGTAAGCTGTTCATGAGCCAGCAGTGTGCCCATGTGGCCAGGAAGACCTAATCCAATGCATTAGGAAGAGCGCTGCCAGCAGATCAAGGGATCTGATCCTGCACCTCTACTCAGCCTTGTGGAGTCTCCCTCACTGGAAATATTCAAGAACCACCTGGATGCAAACCTATGCAATGTACTCCAGGATGACACTGCTTTGAGCAGGGAGGTTGGACCAGTTGACCCACTGTGGTTCCTTCCAACCTTACCCGTTCTCTGATTATGTGATTTGGAATTCATATTTTAATGAATATGCTACAATACAGCTTTCATTTTGGTGCCAGCAATTTCCTTCTTCCAGCAAATCTACTCACCAGAAGTGTTGCAAATCATCAAATATAAAAGGTGAGTGCATGAAAGATGCCAAACCTGTTGCTGAAGCCCTTCTCCAGAAGCACTTCTATATATTTAGCTGAGCTGGACAGTGGTATATCACTACAGGGCATTCACAGATGGGTTCAGCATGGGAATGGAATGAATATAAATTAAAACCTGTTTGAAAATGTAATAATTCTTAAATAAAGAACTATCAGTTGTTTTCCCAGTTCTGACTACTGGAGTTTTAGTCTAAATCTAGTGAAAATAAGTAAGCATGTACAACAAATGCTGTTCTGCTGAGCATTGCTCCTAGCTGCTTTCTCCTTGCTGTTCTTGCCTGATTCCTTCACTGCATTCCCCTAACACTTGAAAACTCACCAGACTTGTGACTCACATTTTAATCTTATCCAAGTCACAATGTTTAGTTCACAGGATGTCCAATTAAACGTCAATTCAATCTGCTCTGGAGTTGTTTCCTTCCCCTCTGGTGATTAGTATAACCTGAATGATGTAGGAAACAGGGGAAAAAAGGGCAGTAAACAACTTCAGCAACATCAGTAGACCCAGCTGCAACTTTTCTCACAGAAGACAAGGGAGGAAGGGCATGCATGAAAATGCTAACATGGGCCATAATTTCTAATGTTCTCTGACTATGAAGAATGGAAGGGAAAATTAGGGTGAGTGATGGACCACCTGTAAGCATGGGGAAATAGGAGTTGGTGAGGGGCTGAGCAAGCCACACAAAGAGAAAAAAAAATTCTGGCCCCATTTTCCCTGTCCTTTCAAGAGCTGGCTGCTGCCCTTCATTGAAGCTAGCACAACTGCACCAATTCCTTGCATGCTGCCTCCAATGCAAATGCTGGAGCTCTGTGCCCTTCAAGTGAAGGAGCAGACCCCTGCCTATCACTTGCTGCATGCTAGTGTCTAGAAGCCCTCAGAAGCTATCGCCTATCAGCTCACTGATTGACTGAAGGGGATTTTTATCATGGCAGAGACTTGCATAGTTTATTGGGGCTTACTTTTCATTTTCATCATGTTGAGTGCCATGTGACTCACATAGATGTAATCCTATTTGTTATCTGCTCCACGAGTAGACTTCTGCAGCACCACAGGCTGACACTGGAGGCATGGAAATTGAGGTAGGGTTCTGCATAAAAGAAGGACTTGCTTTTCAAAATAAGAAAGAAAATTTAACTAAACTAACAAATGTTACCTGGTCTTTAAATAGCAAGAAATAGAAACCTGTTGGGAAACAGTAAATGCAAGAAGTTGTGCAGGAACAGAGCTTGGAGGTACCTTCCTCCTCAATTTGTAGAGCTGCTTAGTCAAAGCCAGCTGGGAGCTGGATATCACCAATTACTCAGGGGAAATATCCTGGTTTCAGAATGACCCTTTGCTCACTGGAGGACACTCAATGCTGATGCAAGCATGGGCAACTCTATCAGAGACATCTCCTCTTAACACAAGTGTTTGAAACAGTGTGCACCCAGTTCCCCAGTTTATCATGTGTTAGATATTGAGGAGAGGCCATGTTGTGCCTCTGA
This sequence comes from Formicarius rufipectus, assembly GCA_013399695.1. Lineage (NCBI taxonomy): Eukaryota > Metazoa > Chordata > Aves > Passeriformes > Formicariidae > Formicarius > Formicarius rufipectus. Next base: position 610,859 of record VXAU01002840.1, read on the forward strand.
CTTTTCTCTGTGTGCACTGAGACAAACTGTGAGCAGGGGCGTTGGGGGTCATGCAGAGCCAAGCAAAACTGTGGTGAGGAGTGCCAAGTCCATGGGCACATCGTGGGGCAGCTCTCACAACAAGCCAGGTGTTCTCTTCAGTTTGTAAAGGGAGCAGTTTTGTGACTTAGGGAGAAATAGTTCCATCCGAGCTCCTGCTGTGACAGTGCTCATTACTCTGGGCTGTGTCTAAGTGGCGTTACAAGCTGCACCTTGAAACATGCCCTATGCCTGGCTGCCTGCCTTCTTTTTTAACCTATTAAGGGGAGAATTTTGGCACACTTGACTTTATCTGGCAATAATACTGTAAAATTCTTCCCAAATAAATTTTCAATGCATTTTGCTGGGACTTTCTAAAAAAAAAATATATAGATTAATTGTGATAATTAAATTTCCCTCTGAGTGATGTCTTTGATAAATGGGTCTAGTTAGGACTTTCAATTAAGCGTCAGGCCCTGCTGTGAAGTCAGACTGAGCTCCGTGTTGCAGGCATTTATTGCCTCATTTACACAAAGACAATCTGAATTATTTTACATTACCCTGTTTTCTTTATCTGTCTTTTTTTTACACAGGTATTAGAATTCCTATTAACCCTTCTATCAGGCAGCCAATTAAAAAGGTATGGTCAAGCAATTTTTAATTATTTTGTTATGGTTTAAATAAGCCACCCAGAAGAAAGGTACTTGAAACTTTCCTCTTGCCCATACTGCAGTCCTTTGCTGCATAAAGTCATTGGTTTGTTATTGTGGAGAGTCTCACGGTCTCCAAGTTGGTGTTAAAAGAATACAAAAATAATATAAAGTGGAGAAGAAAAGACATTGACCACAAAGGTAATGTTTTGATGAATGGTGGTAATATGCAACAATTCTGGGAACAGAAGCTTTCATGTTTTTGCTTTGCCTGAAATTGTGAGTAAATAGTAACCACAGCTTGGAGAATTTCTGTTATCAGGGCTGCTCTCCGCCGTTAAGGTCGCTATGATTTAAAGTTATATCCATGCACTTGAGCAGGGTTGCATGATCATTTTAAAAGTGGACTGAAGTATTGAAGATAAACAATTTCTACTTTTTATTATGAAAATGATACTATTTGCTTGTTTTTCTAGTCTCTGGTACGGGTGGCTACAGAAAAACATCCACCTGACTGTCAATCATTGCTGTTACCCATGAAGAATGAAAAGTCTGCTGATTTAACATAAAAAAATCACAAAACTCATCCAAAAGAAGGTTTGGTTTTTTAAAATGCAAAATCCACATCTAGACAGAAGAATTCACTGTCATTGATAATAGAAAAGTCTACCAGACTTAGAAAAATGGTTTTAAATTTTTATGAGTTTTCTGTAAAGATATCCACAGCTATGCTAGGTAAGATGAAATTGTAAGGTTTACCAACTGGTGTGCTTTCAAATATAAATCAGAAACTAATTGTCTGACATTATGGGAAAACATGTTTTTCTCTCCTCCCACACCACCCCACAAAATAGTATTTCTGTTTCTATTATATGATGTAGCTTATTAGAATCTATGCAATGAGAGTAAATACATTTCAGATTATACTTTTTAGTTTGATTTTTATGCAACTAGTGAAATTGGTATGCTTCCCACATGAGAGTTAGTGACAGGCATACTTTAATTCATATTAAGTGGAACCTTTTTTTGGGAGTCAGGAGGATTTCAAGGGAATCTCCACCATGTAAAGAAGTCATTCTGCCTGTCCATATATGAATTTAATCACAGTTAGATCTCATATTATCTGCCCAGAGCAACAGATATTAAATGAGTTGTGACTACTGAGAGTTTGGATAATTGACATAAATTTCAATGCAATTAATGCAATCAAAGGACACAAACTCTTTGATGAGATATTAGGGTTTGTAGATTCGTGAGGTGTGACAGCAAATCCAAATGTCCATCCCTCCAACTTAAACCAGGAACCCTCATGCTTCTTATGCAGATTCATTATGCTCTGGCATATCTAATTTCTTAAACTTGGAAGACAAAGATGACTGATATCAAATAATTTGTGTGCATTTTAGAAATCCAAATGCTATTTTAAACGTAGGCATAAATGAGAACACTTTGTGGTTAATGTTTACTTAGCATCCTCTGTCTTTGAGGCACATTTTGTCATATAAGGCTTTGCTGTTAAAGTGGTTCATGGGAATGATGTGCACGACTCCCTTCTTTTGCTAATGGGAGCTGGGTGCATAGAACAATCTAGCTGTTAGTGCTCTGAGGAGAATGGAACGTGAATAGCAGGGGCTTCGAGAGCAAAACAAAAAGAAAGCTGCTAAGGGCATTTGGAAATACACTCGCTATTCTTTTCCTTCCTAAGCACTGCTGCAGTAAACAAGGGCTTCAAGACTCCTCTTTAAATAAGTGACATGAAAATGAAAAGAGCACGACTTTGTATCAACAGCCATTCAAAACGTACTCAGGGTCTCAAACCAACCTTAGGGATAGGAAAGGATTGTGGGGGGAGGGTGCTGCTGGGATGGGTGTTTGAGTTTGTTTCTTCCTTTGCTGGCCAGTGGTTTAAAGAAATTATCCCTAATGGGAGCATTTTGCCCCAAATATCGGGGGCACTGTGTATCTTAAGGCAAGCATATATAGGCCTGGATTTTAAAAATACAACTATCTAAAATTAGACTCCCAAACCCACGCGAAGCACTACAGAACAGCTTGGTTTTCAAAAGAATCAAACATCCACACACTCCAGGTCAAGGTCCTGACCCAGCAAAGCAGATGAATATTCTTCCCAACCCCCCACCCCGAGGCAACGTGATTGCTCATGCATTTAAGGCTGAAGTGCTTAAGTGCTCCCTTAGGTAGAGGTTAGAGAACTTAAACATGGATGTAGAATCGACTGAGTGCCATCCACTCTTTTAGATCTTGGCCAGAGGGAAGTTTTTTCATTTGATTGTTTTTTTATCACTTTGCCTGTATAGAATTTTCCCAACCAAGCCATATATAGCAAAGTGCTTTTTAAACACACTGCAAACCTTGGTCCTGAACCCTGCCAGGACAATATCCTTTGAGGGGTGAGCAGCAAATATACAAATTGTTGTAGGGATGTGTGCAACTACTAAGGTCAGGGCAAATGTATACCACACTGGAGAGCAGCTTCTTGTAAGGCTAAGCTAATAGCTAAGTCTTCCTGGTGATTAGTTAGAAGAACCTGGGATAATGAAAAAGGCCAATGAGCATTATGCATCACACAGCCCTTTCCTAAATGTTATAGTGCAGATCTGTTAATGGGTGAAAAGATGGATCAGGGTACTGGACCATGACACAGAAAACCTGACTCAAGCCCCCCTTCCACCTAAAGAATTACATATGACCTTAGGCAAGTCCCTGACTATTCACTTCTAAAACTGTAAAAGGGCAATATACTTTTCTGCCTTTGGAGCGAAGGGAGACTAAAATCCATTAGTGATTGTGAGGTGCTCAGATGTTAAGTTCTTAAGTGCTTAGATACATCAGGAGAGGAATTTTTCAAAGAGACATTATTGAACAGATCTGTGCATGCTTTTTGTTATTATTTGTCATAGTGTGTTATTGTATACCATTATTCCTGATGTTTTATTTATTAAAAAGTATTAAAGGTTGGGTTTCCTTACTGTAGTGGATTAACTTGGAGGAGTTCCACAGGGAGAGAGAATGTTTTCCATGTTATAAGACTAATAACATAGCAGGAAAAAAAAGAACTTTATGTTGCTGTTTGATTGAGACAATAAATAAATGCTTTCACCCATAGTCTGCCATCTAACAACTATGTTCTTATGCCTGTTCAGTCTCATTAACTGCTTTGCTTTTCACCTATTGTGCTTCCTTCTACTTCTAGAACAGTTTGATTAGATGCTGAAAAAATCTACCAAAAAAAAAAAAAAAAAAAAACTTCCAAAAAATCATTCATGCCATAACAAAAATAATTTCATGCTTCCCAAACTGAATGCCACTGTGGGATAGTCCCCATGACATCAACAAAAAATGCCATATTACTGTTTAATTGTCTAGTCCTGCCTAAGTCTGTCCATTAGTGACAGTAATCAGGATGAAAAAGGAGCCAGCTTACAGACACCAGGTTCAGTTAAAGCTGAGGAAAGATGGGTATGGGACAGAATAAAGAATTTAAAAGATGACTTAAAGGAAGCTGAATGTTTCTCAAACCAAGTCTATATCAAAATGTTACACTTAAGATCTCACTGAAAGAATATTTCCCCCTACATTTTCTGTTTTCTAATGCATTTGTGGTCTTTGAGACATGTAACTTTTGGTCATGTTCTGGCAATCAACACAAACCTAATGATCCTCATAAGCCTTAGGTCAGAGTAGGTGACAGAGGCTGCATTACTTTAAGGTCTTTAATAATTTGGGTGCTGTTTCTCACTATGACCTTTTACTTGGACTGCTGTCTCTTCAGGGATCAGTACCAATGAACACAGCATTCCCACTGAGGATGAGCATGACTTTACAGTCCAGCATCTTGTGTTACAGCTGTCTACTGCATCATGCTATATGTCCCACTACACATCCTAGCTTCTCTTATATTCACTGGTGGTTGTTTCCTGTGGTCTTCTTTTGGGACTCCTTTTGTACACAATAGAATATCTTCATTTTCTTAATCACTATTCTGAAAATGTTTTGGGAACTTTCAGATTAAAAGGCACTAAACAAGGGACTCCACTATCACCCTAAGAATAGCTCAGACTAAAACTTCAGCTTTCTGTGGATTTCATACAGTTCCCTTATACTTGATACTCATCCCATTTATGCAATACTTTTATACAGAATTTGTAACACTGAACTCTGCTTTATTACATCCAGTAATTCTTTTTTGTCTGCTCTTGATTGGTACCATAATCCACACAGGCTGATTTCCTGAATTGTGTTGGTATTGCAACTGTACTTTAACACACTTTTGCACAATTTGGATTCAGATCTGATCCCAAAGATCGCTCACTTTATGGGTTATATCAGTCTGAAGTTACATCACTCTATGGATAACTTTGCAGTTCAGAGCCACAGAGAATCCTTTTCGAGTGTTTTCCAATACAGCCATATCCCTTGTCTTCTGAAGCAATACCTGGGCAATTGCAAAGGTCGGTAAGAGCAGGCAATAGAATCAAATATTTAAACCAATTTTTCTAATAAATCTGAACTCAAGTTACCATAGGCATCTCCCTGTCAATCTTCAACAGACTTATTATTAGAAAGGGTTATAGATCCTGTGCTAGCTAAAGCAAGAGATACTCAATTTAAAGATTAGGAAACTTGGCCAAAGCCTCAGTTTATTACTGGCTATGAAAACAGCTGAGAATTAGGGTTTTAAAGTAGTTTTATACCAAGTACTAAGGGCAAAAGGGGAGGCCCCAGGATCTTCAAATATCTTGGTTTTTAATTCCTCCTGCTGTTTATAACCTTTCTGTTGTATTTTTTAGAAAGAAACAAAAACCCATAAACTTTCGCCTTCTTCCCCCTGCCCTTTTCTAGAAGAAAATGACATGAAGCTAATAGGTTGCCCCTGGATCTGCTCCACACTGCTTGACCAAACAAACAAACAAACAAACAAAAAAAGGTCAGGTAGTAATTTGCTTAAAGACATTTTGGCCAGGATTTAGAACGGAACACACAGCACTGCTCTTCTGCTTCTGCCCTTTGCTCGGTTTCCCACAAGACCCAAGTCACATTCATGCAATTTGCTCAGCCCACAGCCTGCAATCAATGAGTGCTATGCAAGATGAGAGCACCTGCCACAGGCTGTTACTGTTTTTATTTATTGTTTGTACTATTAGACCACACAGGAATCCCAGCAACAAATATTATCTGAAGTACCACGCAAACATGGAACAGAATGATGGCCCTGTCCCAAAATGGTTACAAACTAAACAGAGGACAAGAGACCACAGATAGATACAAACAGACAGAGAGAGAATAAAGGAAACGAGAATGCTCAGTGTGACTGACAGCAGTATTACCTCACCAGCAGTCGAAGGGTTGTTAAACCTTTGTAGACATCATCACAAAGGAGAGCTTTAAGGAGATTCTAGAGAGCTACCAACATAAATCTGAGGATGTTTATGCAGGGTAACCTCCAAGTACAACAGATACCACAGAGGAGAAAATGAGAATGGGCTTGTTTGGAGAGAAACACAGGACGATGGCAACTCTAAACAAAAGGTGATGATCCATTTTAAGGTTTTAATAGCATTTAAACATCGGAGCTGCCTTCCTTCCTGTCTACCTTTAACAGTGAACTCCTTTTCTTGCTCCTGACCTGATCGTATTCACCCACATCCTCCTCTAAAAAGGAATATAAGGGTCAAGCATGGCAGAGCTGGAAGTCTGCTCAGACAGGGTAGTTATTGGAGCTGCTCTGTGCCCTGTTCCTGCCTCCTGACAATGAGAGATGATAGGTAGTGTCCCAAGAGGCCTTAGAAATGAAGATAGGCAGTTTATGTTGATGTGAGATAGGGGAGGGGGGAGGTAGCATAGGGATGCCAAGACAGGAGTGACATGTTCAAAGAGACAGACTAGGAAAATGATCTTTGAAGCAACAACAGCCACATGCAATGTGATTAGGGCAAAGGCAAGCCTCCATATGTCAAGGCCAGAGAAAAGGATGTTGCAGCAACTCAGCTATTAAATAATGTGAACTTAGGCAAGAATTTTAGCTGCATGAAGAGTGGGAAAACACACATCTTAAACGTTAGAAGATTTAAGCATTGGAGGTGGGGTGGCATAAACAGCTGAAAGGCTTTACTTGTATATAACAGTATGTAACAGAGATCAGAACTGATCCTCCAATACAGCCATGAGTGACAGACAGCACGGTACACTGTGCACAGGACAGCAAGGGAGTAGAGAGCTTGGGAGCAATAGTAGCAAGCAAGAAGTCAAGGCATTTTCTCCCTCGTCTCTTGTTCCGCTCTTGTCTCTACAGCTATTCAGTGCAGAGCAACTACAGAGTAGATGCCTAGGGTAAACCAACAGTTCAGCAAGTAATTTAAGTTCAATCCCATCAATAATTCTTTTCTCATGTGATCTAGATCCTGTTCACTATGCCCTTGAGACTGTTGCTCTCATCTAACTCAGAAGAACTATGAATCCTTTCCTCCATGCTCAGTTATAAACTGCACAGACTCTATGCAGTTTTCTGCTGTATTCCTAGAATAAGATTACCAGCAAGATTAAGGCCTCTAGTTGTGTGAAGGGAGATTTCACAGGATTAAATGTTATCCAGTTGACTTCTGAAACAGAGGATAAAGTACAAGAAAGGACTATGAATTATATTACTGAAAATATCACACACCATGATGGGGGTAAAAGGGATAATGAAAATCGAAAATTTAAATTATATACAGAAATAAAAAGCAACAGGAAAAAGTACCGCGGGGCCTACAGTTACATCTGTTGTCAGAAGAGGGCACTCCCGGCTTTTTTTTTTTTTTTAATATGAATTGAGAAATTTAAATCAAGATTTCCCTTGGTAGCACTTCCTTAGAATAAATCAAGCACAAATGAATAACCTTTGATTTATCATTCCTAATGGAGATGTACATCATATTGGCGTGTCATCACATTTCAACATTGGCCATTATGATGCCAATCATGTAGTAATTTTCTTCCGTGTCATAATCGGTGATGAAGACGTACATTTCCATTCAGTACAATTAGATTTTCATGTTTCTTAATGGTATCTGAGGGCATTAAGCAGATACCTGCTTTTGCTGTCTCTAAATCTTTTGTGCTCATATTTTTCTGAAATTGTATCCAAATCATTACCCAATCACCACTTTCCTGCAGTTAAACTCCACCTCTACTCACATGGGAAAAGGTGAGAAAGATTTAAACTATTGTTCCAATATGTAGAGGAATAGGCATCAAAATCCTGGGCAAATATACACTGTCGAAAAATGCCTGACCCTAATATTTGAGAGTTTCTTGGTATACTTCATCACATCCATTTGGATTTGTCACGAGTGACCTAATCCACAGCACAAACCACAGCAAAGGTGTCCAGTTGGGCTTGATGTCCAGCTGGCTAAGTTCAGTGGTGTTGTTGGGAATAACCACCCTGGGAAAATTCAAGCTACAGCTGTTGGCACTGAAACTCTTCTACGAGCAGAGGTGGATGGATGGATCGATGGATGGATGGATGGATGGATGGATGGATGACATGTGTTACTTGCATTTAGAACAACTCCTGAATTTTCTGTTCAGGGCCACTATATGATGGGTTTGTACAAGCTAAACAAGCGAAACACAAGTCGCAGCATTTTCGGAAACACCTGAGTCTATGCACAGGACCCCATCATATGGTGGATATTTTGCTGGTCAAACACTTATTTTCCTGAGAGGACGCCTAAGTATTTTGTCATTTTTGTTCTCTGCCCAGATGTAGGAGCAGTGACGCTTGCTCACAGGTTTGGGTGCACTAGGAGCTGAGGAAGAGGAAACAGCAGCATCGCTCCAGCCTTATCACTACACCCCGACATTCCCAAGCTCGCAAAGTGTGCCAGCAAAGCACCGCCCGGCCCAGGGGAAGGACATCGCGTCTCAGCGCTAAGCGTCTCACACTGCCGCTGTCCAGCACCGAGTGTGGTCGGGAGGTGACACCCGGTGGCCTCCCCGGCGGAGCGCACGGCTCCAGTGCCACCTGCCGCCGCCGCATCCCGCTCCCGGCTGCGAGGGGTCCCGCACCCCCGGGCACACCCCGGGAGCGCCGAATGGAGCGCCGGGGAGAAGATGGCTCCGGCGGGCTGCAGGGACACTGCGGCAGGCGACGAGCGCTCCCCGCGGCGCCGCCGGCACGGGCAGGGACGAGGCGTCCCCCCGCCCGCGGGGTCTCCGTGCGGATGACGGGAGACGCGCCGCCCCCGCCTCCAGCACCGCCTTCCCGCTCCCATGGGAAGCGTCCTCGTTCCCCTCGGCCCGCCCGCGGGGGCGTTCGCCGGAGCTGCGCGGGGAGGAGGGATGAGCCTGCGGAGCGCAGGGATGGGCGCCCTCAGCGACGCTATCGGAGCCCGCGGGCGGGAGCGCCCTCCAGCGGCCACCCGTGGGGCCGGCCCGGGACACCGCGACGAGCGGGCGCTGAGCGGGGCTGTGTCGGTGCAACAAACACGGCCGCGTTCCTCTTCAACACTTCTCCGCAAAATGACAGCCCTACCGCAGGCCCGCTGGGGCTGAGGTCTTGCCGTTATTAAAGGGCTTTCTCAAAACAGAAGTTCTGTAACAAACCCGGCTGGACATGAGCCAGCAGTGTGCATAGGTGGCCGAGAAGGCCATTGGCGTCCTGGCTTGTATCAGCAGGATGTGGTCTGCAGAAGCAGTGAACTGTACTAGGCACTGGTGAGGATACATTTCAAATCCTGTGTTCAGTTTTGACCTTTCCCTACAAGAAAGACACTGAGCTGCTGGAGCAAGCCCAAAGAAGGGCAACGGAGTTGGTGAAGGGTCCAGAGCACAAGCTGAGCAGTAGAACTGGGGGTGTTTAACCTGGAGAAAAAGAGGCTTGGGGAAGACCTTATGACTCTCTACAAATACCCGAAAGGAGGTTGTAATCAGGAGGGGGTCAGTCTCTTCTCCCCAGCAACAAGGATGAGAGGACATAGCCTCAGGTTGCACCAGAGTGGGTTTAGGCTGGATATCAGGAGAAGTTGCTTCCCCAGAAGGGCGGTCAAGCATTGGAACAGACTGCACAGGGAAGCAGTGGAATCAGCATCCCTGGAAGTGTTCAAAAAATGTGTAGATGTGGCACTCAAGGACATGGTTTTGTGGTGAACCTGGCAGTGTTAGCCTAATGGTTGTAATAAATGGTCTTGGAGGTCTTTTCCAACCTTTATGATTCTATGAATGGGTTGTCTCTTGTATGTAAGATAAATTCTCTCATAAAGGTTAAGGGCAAATAGTTACCTGGGATTAACCTTGGTCAACAAAGGAACTCATGTTAAAACAGGGGCTGTGGAAAGACCAAGCAGTCCCCTTTGGAGCACACCGAAGCCGGTCCTTGCCTTTGAGGGGAACTCACTGTTGCTGGTAGATACCTAGAGCACAGACATCAGTAATACAAGGGCACCAGGCCTTTGGGCTGGTAACAACAGTGTTATGAACACATAAAGCTTCAATTCCTGTCAAGGAAATCAGTTGGCCTCATAGCAAGACAAAATGGGAGTTTTCTGCTTGATATGGGAAAAATTCACAACTATGTTGCTATCAGGCAAGCCTTGAGGTTTTAGCTAGGTACAAAGCTAGAGAAGCCAGAGAACTGCTTTCTTCCCATGTATAGCAGAATAAAACTATATAAACTCATGTTGAACTGAAAAGTTACTGGTTTGTACCTGGGTTCAAATTACTGTTTTTAAATGTATCTCTTCCTGTGATCCGATACTGTTGTTAAATGTATGTGTTGAAGTTGACATGGCAAACATCATAATTTTTTTAATTCTCTGTCCATAAACTGCAAAGGTTTGTAGAGTGCCCTTTTACAGCAGAGAGATCCAGGCATGCCAGCTGTAAATACACTTACCTGAGTCAGATGGCCTCAAGAACTGATGTGGCCCTCTTAATTGTTCATGTGCCATGGCTGGCTGCAGAGTCAGGTTTGACCTGTTCATTGACAAAAGAAGATTTATTTAGTGAACTTGAAAATGTATTCAATTTCAAACTGAATCAAGGCAATGTCTAAAAATTCTGGTGATAATCTGAATTCTTTTCCTGGTAAAACATGTTTGATGAAAACAGGATGCCTTATGATGATAATTACAAAAAAAGTAACCAAAAACCCAGTCCTCACTGAGGATAACTTAGGCAAATAATTACTTAAAGATAAAACTTGCGAAGAAATAAAAACTACTTTTCTTTCAAAGAGAGCAAATGAAAACTAATACTGTCTACATAAGGCCATATTCATTCCCATTTTGAAGATGGAAACTTTTTCCATTTATACAGGCATGAGCTAGGGATAACTCCACTGAATTTAGCAGTCACAACACTGCAGAAGCAGACTGAGGGAAAAAATGAGGTTCTTTCAATGCTTGCTTGATATGAAATGTGTTACTATGAATGGCAGTAGCTGCAAATGTCACTCTCAGCTTCCTATTTTCACTTTCAAATTTTTCGGTAGTGTCCTGATTAAAATTGTATAGCTCTGCAGCTGAGGTTTGGATTAAGTTAAAATTATTAGGATTAGAAATGGTGCAAAACCATCAAATCTGATCCTCTTTGAATTTATAGGGAAAGGAGTTTGGATTTAAATCCCTAGATGTGAACCTGCTTGCATGTTTAATTCTGGGTCAGTAGAAGCCTAAATTCCTCATCTGGTTTTGTGTGGGTGTAATCCTGCAAGAGTGTTTGATTGTGGGATTTTATGAATGAAAGTGAGAAAAAGAAAGCATTTCATGACTGGTGATGAGACTACTTTCCTATTCACAGAGTATGAAGAAATAAAAGACAGTTACTACACTAGTTTTCATAAATTGTAGAGAATACAAGATATGGGAAGAATAGTGGAACAAAGACCATTTCTGTAAAGTGTCGGCACAATGGAGCTTGACTTTTGGTTAGTTTTTGGCATTATTACAACAAGCATGATTAATATTGCAAAAAGAAGTTTGAGTTTTGAGGATTGACTGCTTTAGTTGTCCCCCTAAACAAAATATCAACATCTTTACTCTACCTGTGCCAAGGATTTGGCCTCCTATGGGAGCTGGATTGAATTCAGCTGGAGAAAATAAAGACACCAGGCTGTTTACATTAGATAAAGCATCTGGTCTGCAGTTACTAACCTAGGAGAAGTATTCTGGGCACAAATATATTACCTCGTGTAAGCTACAATTATTCTCAGCATGTCAATTCATCCTAATTTACTAGCCCCTTATTCAGCTTTTTCTTTGTGCACATAGAATTGCTTTTTCAAGAAATGCAGTCAGAGATTGCTTATTCGATACTGTAATTAATTTGTGTGATTCTGCAAGAACATCTCTGTTGGGTGGTGGGTTATTATGCATTCTCATTTTCTTTTACACCATTTTAGAAAAGTGTGTTTTCTCCTTGTTGGGCTAGAGCGCATCTAGAGGCATTCCTTTCCCTCACTACGTCTCCCATCATTGACTAAGAGCATCACCATTATCCTGGAGCAGGAGGAATAGTGTGTTGGATCAGCCATTTCACTGCCTGTGTGTGTCTGGGAGATAAGGACACGGTATTCTGTCTTTGAAAAAATGCTTTTCTGAGTAGCTTCTCTATGTTTCTCTGTGCCTTTTATTTATTAATTTTCACATGTGACATGTATGTCTAAAAGCCAATATACTGTATTAGGGCTCAATCCCACACTGCTGACGTCAGTGAGAGTTTTATCAATTACTTTAATGAGCATAGGATTAGGCCTTTGTGATTATACAAAGAACCAATTACTGGATTTTTCTATGAACCTACATTAAAACCACCTTACAAATGTGACTTGCAGGGTGTGAATCAGAAAACATTTAAATTCTGTTTCAATTTAAACTTGACTTCAGTACTAAGTGTATTCTATTTAGTTTTGAAATACAGTGTATTGGCAGAAACAGGCTCACAATGAGGCATAATAAGGCATTGCACAGTTTATTCTCTTTCTAGGCATGTCTTGCTTATGCACCCTGTATTTTCACATCTCTATATTAAAAAGGACTTTTAGTATCTTGCAGAGTGAGACACTTTCCCCAATATATTTTGTTTGACAGGTGATCTTTACATCATGTCACTGTCAAACAAAGAAAAATTAAAGAAGTAAAACATTAAAAAAAAAAAAAAAGGAGCAAACCAAAGCTAGAAAGAAGCCTGAGCCTGTGATTATTGTGATTTATTCATTTTGGTTTTATTCACAATCTTGCAAGCATGACAGCTGTGATGTAATTCCCTGACCTACATATTGCACAACATAATGCTGCAGATTTTTTTATTTTCCTTTTGTTCTTAATCATTATTTATTATCTGAAATTATCATTGTTTGTACAACTTCAGAGAGAGCAAGTACATCCTCCAAACCTTGTGATTTTTTTTTATATTTGAAGCTCAAAGAGTGTCCAAGTTCAGTTTAACTTTCTGAAAGTCATTAGTCCACAATGCAAGTGAATGTAATTTTCATGTAACTATAGTCTCTGCATCACTAATTTATGCTTAAAATCAGGAACACTGAAAGTGAACAACTGCCTTTCAGGCACAACCTGTGATAGAGCTGATGCAGAGCTAATGTTTTATTCTTTCCTCCACCATAAATTCACCCTGCTATTTCCCTATGTTCCTGCACATCCACATAAAAAGATGGGTTTTTTTATAATCACTACTTTTGTCTTGTCGTCTTTGGAAATATTCTGCAGAAGGTAGACAGAAACTGCATCATGTTTTGTCTTGTAATAAAAGTTTATAGGGTTATTATGCTGGAGTGATTGGAGCTGAACCTTACTAGAACAGGTTATTTTTTATTTATTGACATAATAGGAAAATACTTCATACAAGTCATAAAAATCACTAAGAGATGCAGTAACAGAATTTTACTGTGTTACACATAGAAACTAAAAATAGTATAGTGTTCACCCTGGCTAAAATATTGCTTCATAGAGCAGTTATTTCACGTTTGTGCTGGAACATATAGATCTTAATTTAAGCTGAGGAAACATTAAATAATAAGGGGTTTATATTTTAGGTCATTAGGATTCAGTGTAAAGCTCCAAAGTAATCTCATGAAAGTAGGGGAGAGACACTGGCTTAGAAATCAGGAAGCTTGTGTTTCATTTCTAGCTATCTGTCTCACTTGATAGTTCTGGCCTCTTCATCTCAGCTCTTAGTGATGGCATTTTTCACTTGTTGTCTGTCTTCACTATTTAAAGTGTAAAATTGTTGTGACTAGCATTATTCTTTGGTGTGCATATTCACAGTACTTACTGCAGTGGAGTTCTGTGGGCTAAGTCAGACATTTTGGGATCTGTTCTACCATGAAAATAAAAGAGTCTCCCCTTTAACTGGATGAAAAGAACCACAGGAAATGTCAGAAAAATAAAGGAAGGAAACTCGTATCTGTATTTCCAATAGAAATCATAAATAGAACAGAGTATTCTTTATGAAGGTACATGGTTCAAATGGAGGAATTAGCCAGAAATTATTCATTAAGTGAATGAAGCCAATTTATCATAGCTCAGAATATCCATAAGTTTATTTGTGCTTTTTTCTAGCTGCTGAAATATGTTACTCAGATTGATACCAGACATTAATCTATGAGTTAATGACAAATAAGCCCAAACTAACATGACGGTTTGGCTGGAAGAGGTCAGCTAGGGTTCCTGATATGATCTCATTTCTCTAGCAATCTTGCCAACACTTCCGATGGCAATATGTTGACCCTCACAAACCAAATCTGGTGCCGTGGAATACCTCAAGTTGCAATTGAAGAATTGCTTTTCTGTTTCTTTTCCAAAAGTAGTTTTGTGTAGCAAATAGTTTTGAGTAGCAAATAGTTTTGATAATATACATAAAAGAGGCAGAAATGTAGCTGAAAGTGATTAATTTGAGACTGTAACTATTCAAATGAAAGCATTCTTCATTATTTTAATACCTCTAGATTTAAGTCATCAATTTCACAGAATGTCAACTGAATAACTTGTTGACTGACAGGTATAGCTATTGAGGTACTAGTGTGCACTAGCCCTAATGATTTTGTCATCTTTCTCTTTAAATTTCAACTTTTTGTTTGTTTTCATTTTTCCTTTGATTATTTTTATTTTGGCATTTTTGCAATTGCCCTCATAACATTTATTTGTTCATTTACACATTTTAGAGTTAATCTCCAGTCTTAAGACATCATTCTTTCCCAGAAGGAGGGCTAGATCTACATGTGCTTTTAGTTACTTTGTGCTGTTCTGCTGATGTGAAGTACCTATAAAGCCATCTTAATCAGTTATGCCTGATTTATGATAATGAGATCACAGTCTCTATGCTTCTTTTCTTGTTTCCCTTCTTTATTAGCATTCTTTTCTCTGTTTTTCTTGATCAGATTTCCTTATTCTTCCATATAACATAGTCAAGTATTGAAGAGCATTTATGAGTTGGAAATAATTTCTACAGTCAATCAATATGTATTCAATTAATAATCCTGCCATTATTCAAACAACCCAATTACTACTGTGTGCTTTTGTCTAAGGTTCTCTTGCCCTATTTCACAAATTATTTTCTTACTTTCTCTCACAACAATTTCTTTACTCTTCAAAACCACTAAAATAAAAGCAAAAACTCTCACAATCCAGTGACAGAACTCAAGGCATGGCCTGAAGTTGTGTCAGGGGAGGCTTAGGTTGGATATTAGAAAAAGGTTCTTCACCTAGAGGGTTATTGGGCACTGGCACAGACTCCCCAAGGAACTGGTCACAGCACCAAGCCTGACAGAGTTCTAGAAGCATTTGGTTGAAACTCTCAGGCACATGGTGTGACTCTTGGGTTTGGTCCTGTGCAGGGCCTGGAGCTGGACTCAGAGATCCCTGTGGGTCCCTTCCAACTCAGCATATTCTTTGATTCTGTGATAAATGAGAGTAGGTCAATATAAATACTCTATTTGCCAAATTAATAACCGATTTCTTACTCCATGCAGTACACAAACATGCCAGAAACCTTTACTTTCTATTTAAAAGCCTATGTTAGCTAAATTCAAATCTTCAGAGCTCCAAGAGCTCACAGAAAATCTTGGAAGTACCTGAACTTGGTCTCATATTTTTGTCAGGAAGATTCTGCTGGGGTGAGTGTCTGTGTGTGCATTTTGTGGGGACTCAGGTTAGCAGACATTCTCCAAGACCTACTGGATGTCCCACAGTGCACATCACCATCAGCTTATGACACCTCTGTGATGCCTTCATTACCTGTTTCTCAGCCCACAGAGCATTTAACCAACATCTGGGATACTTTCATGCAGGGCTCTTGAGAGGATCTCAGTCATCACAAGTACTATGCAACAACGTTAATGTGCAAAGCGTGTTGCAATGAAAGAAGACAAAGGCTGCTCTTCTTCAAAAGGGTGTCAGGCTTCAGAATGAGTCATTAAAGCCAGAAAAACCTAATTGATTGAATGTGTAACTGAGAAGGCCACATGGGCTTCCAGCTCTGCTCTACTGGGTATTTTTTTGTATTAGATTTTCTGTAATGCAAGGAAAACCAAACCCATCTCTTCAGTCAAGCACTCCAACCTTTCACTATAACATAGCTCTTGTTCTACATTCATTTTCAGTTCATGCAAGGTGAAATACCTTCAAAAGGAATGCTAAAAACGGTTCTTTTCTAAACCTGGAACAACTCACAGTCTTATAGGGGGGACATTCCTGTGGAAATCGTAGGATTCAATGAATCTAGCCTTAATTCCCAGTGGCTTTTGATTTTAAGAGCCACTGAGAGCAAAGAAGAAATGAACATAGTTCTAGGCTAGTCCATGGATATAGGAACCTCAAGAAGGAATCATCTTACAGCTCATTATAAGTACAAATCACCTTCACAGATCTTGACAACTACTCGTGTCTCTATCTTGGCACCAATACGGTGAACATTAGTGGCTCATGAGTTACTACTTCAAGAATATTTTCCTTAGTGGGGAAGGTTGGATTCAGTAGGAATTTATTTCTCAGTGACTTTTTGAAAATTGGAATCTTTTCCATTGTGTACTGATAAACAATATTCTTTGTATGGATAACAGATACCATTAGAGGAACAGTAACTCCATCATACTCATCTTTCTGCAACACCATCAGTTTTGATATCTTTTTCAGACAAAGTTTATCAGTCTCTTAATTTCAAGCCAGTGATCTATATCTGGAGCTACCTGTATGTTTCTTTTTATATCATCTATTTCTCATCTTGACTCATAAAAAGTCATCATTACCACTTCTTTCATTATCCACCTATGCTGTACATCTTGCACACAAGATTTTGATGTACAGTACAACCTTTTCTCATTTTTTCCCTTTGTCCTTTCTGCACAGATTGCATCCATCAATATTAACATTTCACATCTCTGATTTATCTCATTACAGTTCTGCATTACCAGCTAAATTATAATTTCCTTCCTGTAATGTCACTTGGAGCTCATTTCTCATGCACTCTGCATGTGTATATAGACAATTACGAGGTTTATTTCTTCCTTCCCACTGGCCTTGGCTTTTCTCCTTTGTCTTCATCTTCCAGAATTCAATATTTATGGAAAGAGCTCTGTATGGAATTGTAACATTCCAGTCTAAGTTCACAGCTGCCTGAAATAGCATGACAGTACTAGCCTCCTGTACTTTCATGTACTCAGGTGGGCAGTTTTTAAATAGGAACTGAACTGCCCATCCTGTATGTAAAGCTCAGGATTTGGTCATACTTCCAGTCCCATCTGCTATGCAAGGTCCTAACAGACCACTGGAGTCACACATGTGAGTGAAACCACCACCCACCAATTAAGGCTTGCTCATTCTGCAAAGCAAGAACAAGGGGTTTTGCACTGACTGCACTGATTGTGAGAAGACACAATTCAAAAACAGTGACTCCCTGGTGGTTTGAAAGGAAATATGTTGCAAGGAGGACTCCTTTTTCCAGGGACAACAAACCTTTCTCTCACCCAAGGCCACACACACCACGGAGGCTTCTTGTGAGAAAATAGCCCCCAGCACCTTGTGAAGGGCAAATGTGGCCCAACAGCACTTGAAAGCAGTGCATAAGGGAGTGCACAACTCTCTCATACCTGGAGGCCAGGCATATGTGGATATACACAGGAGAGACCAGGCTATACCGAAGTGCTCCATTTCTCTCCTACCTGGGAGCAATTTCAACCCTGCAGCTGAAGTGACACCCACAGCATGTCCCTGCTGTCCTGACAAAGATGATCTTTTAAATCTTGGCTCTATACTTTGTCTCTGTGCTGATATAAACCTTTAGACCTCCACATAGTCCCTATCTTCAGCTGAATTCCTTCCCAAAACTTCAATGCCATAGCTCCACTCAGTGAAAATAAAGGCTCAAAGTTCTCTCAGCCCACCTCTACCAAAAAAGAGGAAGTGCTTGCATGTATTTCTCTGTTCACTAGAGGGCAATATTGGTTAAAAAATTAATCTTTCCCCTCGGTTACACTGGAAAGGTGAGCAAGATGACACAGACAGAAATCACACAAGAAATGACCAATATGCTGCCCGAGGGGCAGAAAAAATAGTCTAAAGCAATGCGAAGAAAGTATCTCACACTGCAACAGAAATCGCTGACTACAGAATAGAGATGAAAGCAGGGGGGCACTAGGGAGGGGAAGGACATAGAAAACAAGGTCCTCATTCGGCAAGGTATTTAAATGTACATTATTAACCAGAAAGCATAGTGTTATCTCTGACAGACATTATATAAGACAGCATTTTAGATTTATAGTATAAAAGTTTTGCTGAAAGCTAAGGACTCAGAATTAGTTCCTGACCTTGAAAAACCCATTCAAATCAGAGAAACTGTAGATGTACCTATTCTACTTTTGGGATACCAAGAAGGAAAGGCAGAATGCATGCTGGGCACTGAAAGAGTAGACTCTTGGGATAGGAACCTCAGAGATGGAAAAGAGCGACTGTAGCAATTCCGGCAGCAAGACAAGCCAAGCAAGTGTTTCTTGTCAAGAAGAAAGTTGCAGGTGTGATTGTAGCCAGCAGTGGTCAGGAGTCCTCCTTGGACTGCTACAACAAGTAGCACATAAGGGAATTTCTCCTGCTTTTTTTCTGGCAGTTTTTACTTATCTTTTATCCCTGCTGTGGAAGACAACTGCTCTTGTTTATTACTCCTGCTGCCACAGTAGGATTGCTATCCCTTCTCCCTCATAACGCTGATGTAATTATGTCCCCGGAGACCTGTGCCTGCAGGCAGAAGTGCAATCCTGCTGAGCCTCTCCTGGTCGGCCTTTGCTCCCTGGTGGCTGCAAACTGTGCTGCTGCCCACTCAGTACCTATTTAGTCCTGCTGGGGCCCACAGGGGAAGCAACAGGCTGTGTGCCCACTTAGGAGCTGCATGCTAGTAAATGAATTGGTATTAGAGGTACCTGAAGACTTTTGCTAACAATAATATGGCTGATTTAGAATACAGTTTAATAACTGGATTTGAAAAAATAGGCTAGTTTCACATAGTGTTCTGTAGGGAGCATCCTTTGCTTTGTTTAAGAGATGCAGGAGGAGTGGGATTTGTGTGCATCCCAGTTCAGGTGTCACTGGTTAGTTGTGCCTCTTCTTCACCCTCACTGATCCTGCCACAGGACTGTGGTGTCTGTGACAAGCACTGCTTGGGTGTCCAGAAACAAAGAGAATGCATCGAATCTCACCTATCCCATATGAAAATCCACACTTGGCCTCTGCCTCACTGTGCTTCATCTCACACCAGTTCTCTCCCCTGCTAAAGCCCGCAGCTACTCAGAGCCTTCCCAGGGATGGGGCCGTCCTGCTATGCAAGGGCTGTACACGCAGCAGCCTCCTGGTCCTCCCTGACTGCTGCCTCCCTGCCATACGGCTCAGTGCATGGTCTGTCTGCCACACTGCGTTGCCAAACATCTCCAACCTCTCCTGTCCCCCTGCACACTGTCTGGCATTTGGAAATGGAAATGTTTGGTATAGGGTGAAACCATGAAAAATTCTGAGTGTGAGGCTGGCTTAGCTGCTACTGCAACATTCCCATTCACTTTGACTAAAGAGCCCTAGTATCAAAAGTGCCAAAATCTTACGAATCTGGCAAAACCATTCTCTCTCCTTAAGAGTATCTAGCAGTGTATCCTTCCACAAACAACTCAGAAATTCACTGTTGGCAAGTGTTTTCCACCGCCAAAGCATACCTAGTCCCATGTAGAAACCAGAAAACCCCCCCGAGATAATACAAATAGATTTATCAAAATCTGACTATACTCTGTATTGACTCTTCATTCCATCTGTACTCCCTTGAAATTTTTATCTCCCCTTTTGTGGACCAAAGACTGTGGAAATATGTCTTAAAGCTAAAAGCTCATGCTTTTCCCACTGATGAGAAAAGATCAATCCACTAATCTAACAACTACCTTGCTGTTCTGGGAAGTTGTTCTGGAAGTGCAAAGTGAGTGTATCAATCCATTCTGCCAAGAGAAGTGCTGGGACTCAAGCCTGTGGGAACTGTAACATCAAGGAGTAGCAAATTTGATAAGAAAATGTAGCAAAGAAATTGGTTTTGGGACACACAGATTCTTTTCTTGAAAGGCTGAGTCCCTATTTGTTTGCCTGCTAGCAATTCACAACCTGTATAGGATTTTGAATACTAAGTATGTGATTATCTCAGGACTGCCAGCAAGATATTCAATCAATAAAAAATCTGAGTGCCAATTCTCAGGCTGGTACTTCCCAGGGTAGTGGAAGGCTGCTGCTTGCTACAGGTACCCACGGCCTTGTGTTCTGCAGAATTATCATCAGATAGGACATCCTGAAAGCAGGTTTGGCTTCTAATGCTGCCCCCAGGGACCGAAGGTGCAAATGGTGCTGCCATAGAAGCACGACTGCTGTTGTACCTTATTAAAAGCCCAGAGTATGAGTGGACAGTAACACTGTTTTGAAAGGAACTCTGAGAAAAACAATACTTGGTCTGAAGCTTTTGAAAAGGATGCAGTAGTGAAGCAGCCCAAGGAGTTCCCCATGTCCTGCTTGTAAGCAGCGTGGGAATGGTTTAACATACACAGCTGATTTATGCTATTTGCTGCCAAAGTGCTGTGGCTAATATCAAGCACTTTCAGAGTATAATTTGTTGGTCAGATAGCCTGTTTAATAGCCTATCCATAATGTTTGATCATGTCATCACTGCTTAGAGAGACTAATGCACAGGGATTATGCTTCTGGAGCCAATACATTGAGCTCTTCAGATTTGCATGCATAATAATTCCCTAGACAAATAGCTGTCAACATACATTTATTCCAATAATACTGACTGCTTACTGTTCTGCAATTCCATAGCAATACAAAGGTCAATCTGTTCAGCTATTGTGCAGATTTCTTCAAAAATCAGGAATCTGAAAGCATAAATGTTATCACAAATAGGGCCAGAATCTGCTTGATAGCAGGCAACTGTGAAATAACTTATTATACTTCCGCTCAGTTTCTTCCTACTCATACTTTTTTCCTTATGGCTGTAGTAAAACC
This sequence comes from Formicarius rufipectus, assembly GCA_013399695.1. Lineage (NCBI taxonomy): Eukaryota > Metazoa > Chordata > Aves > Passeriformes > Formicariidae > Formicarius > Formicarius rufipectus. The sequence continues at coordinate 632,058 of VXAU01002840.1, forward strand.
ATAGCTCTTTTGCTACCCTCCAAGGCCAGTGCACATCAGTTAGTGAAAAGTGCCTGTGAAAAGTTCCCAGAAACTGGCTGGAAAAGCACATTCAGCTGATGAGGTCCAGGGGCATCAGGACCAGCAGTCATCTGAGGAGGAGGGAGCACTCTGTGAGAAAGCTCCCTCCATGTCCCTCTTCCTCCCCACCTCCATCATCACTCTTCTCTCCAGCATAACCTTTTTGTTGGCTGCCTTGGATGTAGCAAAGCTTTGTATTTCAGTCAACACTTTCAAGGGGGCCCAGTGGGACTGAAACCAGTGAAGTCAGAAGGGGGGCATAACCTCTGGCAACCAAAGTGACAGCTGCTGCAGCCTTTCATGTCACGGCTTTACAGAATCCAGAGGGGAAACATCTCATAAAAGATAACCATGTATGTATATGTCCAGAAGGTTTGGGAGTGTTTATGTTCCAGGCAAGATATTCTCATCTTCTTTATTAACAGCTGAAAACAGGATGAATTTACAGAAGCTGTAACAAACAGCAAGTCATCTCATGCTTTGCCCTGGTGCCGAAAAGCGTGGCAAGGCCAGTAAGGGACAGAGACACATGCCTGCTACTGAAGAAAGTCAGTTTCAATTAATATTGTTTCTTATTTGAGGTCTGCACAGATGCCTCATAAAATGATGTGCATTCCTTTGAAATGTAGAGCTTTATGCTGCATGCTATCAAAAAAGTAATTAAAAAATGCTACATATACTCTAGGAGAAATTTTGTTCCTGACTTTCCATTTGGAACTTCTGCCCAGTTCAGTTATATTGGATGAAAGTCACAAAAAGAAAACATTTTTATTTTTCACAGGAAAAATGACAGATTTTTAAAGCAGACATAGAGCTATTTTTTTTTTATTTATTTTACACAGAAAAAAAATCTGTTTGGCCTAATGCCTAGTGTCTTTTTCATATAATTTTTAGCACGGTGGAACAACAATGATTGAAGTGTCCCCTACCTCAGGGAGAGACTGACAGGGCCTATATCTGCTAAAGCCAAAGAGTATTTGACTGATCCTCAAAAGTCCTCACTAGTATAAACACTGGAATTATTCTCAATGTAATCAATTACTGTACTTTAAATAGGAGTTCTGCCATCTAAACTCATGCATTTTGTTAAATACCACACTGGAAATCTCTTTAGCAAAGTTTTCTCTGTAAACCTCAATTTGTAATTGTAACTTACTCTGGAAGATGTGTTGAAAGTTTTGTTTTTTTAAACCAGTTGTTAAGTATTCAAGGCAAGAGTTATTAAGAGGATGCAACTGGTTATATCTTTCCTAAGATCCTGTGGCTGTTGCCAGTGACCACAATGCTCAACCAGAGGACTTTCAGTTAATTCTCCACAACAGACCACTGCATGCCTGATGGCCATAGCAGAGGTACCTAAGGGAGGACATTATATAGACTGAAATACTTTTACTTTTTAAAGTGCACTGTCTTTTACAGCAAGTTCAACAGTCATTTCATTCTCAAGGTTACAATGCAGGCAGAAGGAAAGCTTTGTGGGCAACACAGTGCTGGCAGGGACACTGTGTGTGCCCTCCGAGGCCTTCCCATTTGCTTGTCCTTCAGTCCTTTTTGCATGTCTCTTTCCTTTATAAGTGAAATTAAACAAAATCATTTGCAAAAGTCAAAACACGTTGGAGGGGAGACAGGTTTGTGAAGAAACATGCATTTCAAACATGTATTTCTCCAACAGCATCAGAGGAAAACTGAAACATAAAAGAGGACTTTTTTCCTGAAACTATTCATTTTGCTGTAAACACCTCTGTTTAAAAAGTCAGTGCTAGGCTACACTCACATAGCAGGGAGGAGAGTTCTAGCATACTGTTTCTGCTCCCTCTAAGAGCTTATTTTTCTGTGATATAGTGCATAGGGTGACAGGTTTACAAAAAGTTTCTAGCTTCACCTGCACTTGCCCCTGCACTTTTCCTGAAAGCACCCCATGTGTGTTCTGTGACCTTTAAGCCCCCATACTGTCAGTGCCACTCTGGCTTTGGCACAGTTTGAAAAACACAACCCTCCCAGCTACCATGGGGATGACCCTGAACCTCCACCCCTTTCAGGGTGCCATCTCTCCCATGGCTTGTGGGGCAGGATAGCAGGGGGAACTCAGAGGCAAAGCAGTAGCACCCATTGCCCCAGGCCCCCAGAGAGCATTACTGCGGGGGCAGGGAGATACTTAGCAGCCAGGTGGTTTGATTCAGCCTGAGCTGACCATCCCCTCCACCACAGGCACAGGTTTTATTTTGCCCCTGTGGAAGCAGGAACTGCTTCCCTGAAAGGGGTTGTGTGACTGTGGTGGGAGACGCTGACAGCAAGTAGACTTTAATGTGGATTTTTTTGTACCACACTTCATTTCCAAGAGCCGTACCCAAGAGATGCTGTTGTAGCACAAGAATAACATGGTTTTCCATTCCTTTTCTCTCTCTACAAGTGATACAAGTATCTCTGGATGGTGAAGATGCTAAAAAATCCTTTACTCTGCTTACTCATAGCTGGCCTGGAAAGCATTCACACCAATTTCTTCTTGTTCTCATACAAGAAAGATCCACAGTGACATCTGTGATTCGTTCAGTAAAGCAACTATCTGTTGGAGATAAAGTCATTGTAGCTGACATTATCAGCATGGGCCACAGGTGACTATTACTAATACCAGGACTTATTCCTGCAAGGACCTCAGCACAAATTAAACCCATGTTTCTCCTACCTTGCAGGAGCAGCTCAGCGTAAATAGTAAAAGTTTACTCATTACTCTTGGTAGGTAAAAGTTTCTCAGCCTTCGAACTTATGCTGCATAATTGAACACAAAACACAGAAGAGCTGCTGTCTGATGGTTTTGTCAAGGGAAAGCAGAGAGGCAAATTGTGATGGCATTCACAGATAATTAAAAAATACCATTTCTGATAAGTTTTAAGGCATGATTACTGGGACTACTGAGCTTTATAACATACCTTTGTAAAATGCCACAGGGGATATAAATCTATAGGACAAGCTCAGGAGTTTTCTTGGTGTTTGCTTTCCCAAGCAATCACAGGTTGTTGAACCTCCCTTTCAACAGTGGCTTTAGTGGAACAATGACAGGACCATGATGGGTTCTTTTAAAGAGTAAGGGCACTGTACTGCTCCTGCTTAACAGGAAGCTCCATCTCACCTTTGCTGATGCTTTGAAACAACAGGAACAAGATTTTACTGGTCTATAGCTAACTCAGCATGAAATCACCCACCAAATCAAACAAGCAGTAGCCAGTAAGACTTTCTACACCCTCAACAAAGCTCCTTTTGGTTCTTTATTGTCCAGTAGCTTCTCCATGGAGAATATAGTTAGTAATTTTTTGGATGAACCTCACAAATTTAAAGGCACTTCCAAAATACATGCATATTACCAAACAAAACCCACCATACTGACCTATGCCAGCTTATGACACCTACTGTGTACAAAGGAAAAACCAACAGGTAGAGGTTTTCCTTTTCCTCTCATTGTTTATCTATGTAAAATTTGATTAAAATGAACATAACAAAAATAAATTAAATGACAATTGTAGAAATACAGTGATATTCCGGATGTTATGTGGAGAGTCTGTACAAAATTAACATTATCTTCCAGTCTCAAGACTAAAATTTCAAGTGAGTTGTGCTATAGTGTCCAGAGAAATGGAGGACCCTGAGGCAGAAGTAGTCATTAAGCAGACTAATTTTATTCCCTCTGTGAGTAATATACCCAGATTTGAAATGGATGCTGATATTTTGTATTTCAGAAATTTGTGCTTCCCTCACAAATGGGATTTAACAACCACCAAAGTGTACTTTCTTCAATGTTCAGCTATCAGTGAAGTATTTAGGATCTTTTTTTTTTTTCCTAAAAAAGAAAGAAAACTAAAAAAGCAGCTCTTAGTCATCAGTTAAATTCAGTTGGCAATATTAAATTGAAACTGTCACTGATTTTTCTCACTTTCACAGTCAAATGACTGGAGTGAAAAAGCACCTAGGAGGCATCACAAGACTGAAAGTTAAAACAGATCAGAAATGATGGAAATGTGACACTGGGATTTGGGCTTCATTTTCAAAAATTTTGATGTACACTAAAATCTTGCTCAAAGCTAGACATCTAAGAGAAATAATGGTAACAACTGAAGGAAAATATCTTCTGCAAATGCTTGGGCCAAAGTTCTCCACAGACTCTCAGAGGAGTCAGTGCCAAGGGTATAGCTGGATGAACAAGTCTTGAGTTGATGCTTCCAGTTCACACTGGGAGCCAATTGCAGGATGTAGAGCAACACCTGAAGCGAGATCTCTGTACTGGGGAGGGCTCCATGATGCCAAATGCACCCTCCTATTCTTTCAGCATGAGAGATCCCCATCCCTACACCAGGTCAGCTCCCCATCACTCCTTGCTGATCGCTGCTCTGGAGCCAAGACAGTGCACCCTTGGATAATGACACAGCCAGCAGTTTCCACCAAGCACAGAAAAGCTGCAAAAGGCAAGAATGAATGAATGAATGAATGTCTGAAATCCAAGGGAACACAAAACACTGCGCTTTCGTTGCTGACCATAATAAGTGTCATCACTGTTCCTGAGAGGTGCCAGGTTGCCAGTTTTGCACAGCACCTGTGCAGCCTGGCCAGAGCCACTGTGCACACTGCTGCCAGCTGCCAGGCAGTGGCTGCCTTAGAACCACAGCCATGCAAAACACAGGCAGCACGACCACTGCCTAAATCCTCTGTTATTTTCTCCTGCCACTGTGGTGCCCTGAAAGTGGGCTCAGCGTAGCACACGCAGTGATGCCTCTGCCTTCTGCGCACAGTGGTGGGGAGGAGGCTCTGCCTGCCCAAAACAAGCAGTGCCAGTGTTCCCTTGCCTACAGGGTTGGGTTTTTTTTAATCAGAGACAGAGAAGGCAAAGGAGGGGTCTAAATCAAAGTGTTTTCTGTCTGTCAGCACATCGCAGAAATTAGGGCAGTAAACATGGCCATGGGAGTTTTAATTTCTGAGTATCATTTTTATAAAGTACTCACAGGTCTGTAGACAGTGTATTCTTGCACCTACAGAACTTGATCTGTACCAAACTAGGATTTTACTTTGCCACCTTCATGCAGACATGCAAGCAAATAAAAAGCACAGGAGACAGCAGTTGTCAGTAAATCACCAACTCTCTGTTTATCTTTATCATTACTCAGGATTATAGGGAAAAAAATCTCCAGTTTAGACTGTTTTCTCTACTTTTAGTTACCAGAAAACAAAGGTAGGATGCTTTAACTGCTTTGAAAGGCAAACAGCAAACTACAAAGCACAGTTTTATATTTGCAAGGAAACTGTGTTGTGTGATATGAAATTATATACTCCTCCACCGTTTTCTTTAGTTTTAGTCACAACATTAAGCAACATTTTTCCCAGATCTTATTAAATACATCTCAATAGATCCCTGCAGTATGTTTGATAAGCATAATGAAAGATTAAATTTACAGGACTTCACTCTGTCTGTACTTCTATCTCTCTTACTCCACTCATATCACTGGGTGTGCTCAGCCTATTTATTTCCTTAGGGCTGAGCAGTACACAGCAGGACAATAATTCCTTCAGCAGGTGCTGCTGTAAGGTTAGATGTCCTGTGCAAATATCCAGTTGCAGTGGGCTGCAAAGTCCTTGTACTAGAGGAATTGCAGTCCTTAATTAAGCTTGAACCATTCAAGCATGTGTACGCTGAATGCCTGCAGTATGGTGGCCCTTGCTTTGACTCAGTAGCTTTGTCTCGGCTGAGCTACAGGAGCAGATCCATTCCCATCTCATAAAATCAATGGCTAAAGTCTCACTAGAGCATTTTTCAGTAAAGGCCATCCCTGCACCTGCCCCCATCCCTAGACCATGCCAATTCCATTTATTTATACCACAACTGCTTCCACTGATCTCATTCCCCTGTAGCCAAGTGAGTGAGAACAGAAACAGATCCTTTAACAGCTTTTTTTACCATCAGTAAAGCAAGTAAACAAGACATGTTTAGCCAAATCACTCTTTCTATCGTAACATCATCTGAGATTATTTAAAATAGAACTACCCCTCTTCTACTGAAGCTCTTAAAGATGAAAAATACTGAATTTGTTCCTATGTTGTTGACTGCAAAGGAATGAAAAACTAGAAGAGAGTTAAATGCACGGTATGGAGCAGTGACCCATTGTCATGATAGGAAAAAAACCTGTGATGTGTTCCTAAGCAGGCTAAAATAACCAATACATTATACAAACAGAATGTATGAAATAAAGTGAATTGTATATTTGGCTGTCTTTGCTCTTTGAAAAGAGTGCTACTTTTTATTTGTACTGTTTTACCAATTCAGTTCTTGAAAGTTTGAAAACTGTGGGAAACCTGTTAAACACTGAAATAGCAAAGGCCACTGTATCACCCAGAAGGCTACAGGAGGAGGAGGAAAGAAAAGGGTGCCAGGCTATATTATCAAAATATATAGTTTAAAGCTTCTAGTTAATTTCAACAAATAACAGACAGTAGAAAAAGAATAAGACTTCCTGAATTATTTCAGTTAAGAGATCATAATGCACATGCTCAGAGATATCAAAACCGTCTTCCAGGGAGAAACTGAAAATGACCAGCAGTGATATCTTAATGTCCAACAGGACAATACAGGGACAATAAATGCCTCTTTTGAGATACTTTTTACACTCTGTGAGGCAACTAATAAGGTGACAGGTTCAATTAATAAGAATTCTTTGCAAATCAACTCACATTATACTTTTGCATCCAAGCTATTTGTTCAGTCACATCACAAAACAGTTAGGGCAAGTAGAACAGAAGAGATCCACCCTGAGACTCCTTTACTGTGTCTTGTGCATTTTGAAATTTCACTGGGGGAAAAAAAAAATCAAATTGAACTGGTGGGCTTAAAAATATCATAAAGAAGCACATGGATGTGAAGTGACCAGAAATACATTTTAACTGGGAATTAGAAGATTACTAACCACAATAACTGTAAAGTTATGGAACAATTTCCCAAGACAAGTAGAGAGGGTAGAAAGCCAAATTGTCTTAAAGTGGTGTTTGGCTGGTTTGTGAAAAGGATGAAATGTCAGGTTGGCCTGTTATGAACAGGGACAGAACTTGATAATTCAGAGGATTCCTACTGCAAGTGACTATTTTCCTTCTGTCTCCCAGCCAGCTGTTTAGTCTGTTATCAGAGACTGCACAGGAACTGCCAGGAACAGCTGGCTTCCTTTGGTGAGCAAAGGGATGGGAGACATGGCAAGAGGGAGGACTTTGGATGCTGGCCTGGTCCAGAAGAGCCCTGCTGAACTCTGCCATGAGAAATGATATAAGGTTTGCCACAGACTGAAGTGCCCAACACCAGTTTTATGCTGTCCAGCTAGAGATGTTTGGTATTAATATCATGCTGCTAAGACAGCTGCTGCTGCAAGCATGCAAGGTTGTTCACTGTCCTGCTGTTGCTACAACATGTAGATGCCACTGCTGGGACTTGTGACTATGTGTAATGCCAAGATGATGCTCGGGCTCATAATTGCATGCAGTGACACTAATGCCTGAGCTCTCATATGGTGCCCACACTGCCTTGCTGCTGTCCCAGCCTTCTACTGTGCCTGGCCTCTCAGCAAGGCAGCACAAGCAGAGCTGTGCCCACCTACACCTCTGCTGCAGTGGTTGCAACCTGGGGTTTGTTGCTGAAGCATACTTTCAGCTAAATAGCTACAGCAATGTGTGTTGGGACAGTGAAGGTGATGTTTGCAGACAGACAGCTCTGTCCTGCTTCCCTTATGGGGTCACTCGCTTTTGGGGGACAGATGGCCAGAAACAGCCACACCTTCAACCATTTCACAGAGATTTGCAATTGTTTGTCCCTCACACTCAGCTCTGCACCAACTTCCGCTGCAAGGCAGTGATAGGGAGAAAATGTGAAAACAATTCCCTGCTTAATTTGGCCACGTAATGCTCCAAGACATACAGAAAGGTTTAGAAAGCATTCAGAGTCATAGCACTTGTTCCAATAAATAGACTTTTCTTACTGTAGGCCTAATAATTTCAGTCATTTTCATTCTGAGTAGCTCCTTGAGATCTGATTTTGACCCTTTTACTCTCTCTGGATATTACCTTTCTGTAGAAGCAGGTTTACAGTGTCACTGAGCCTGTTTCTGCCCTGTGCAGAAAGACCTAGGGAATACATACAGGTAACACCCTACTCAGAGGTAAGTGTCAGCATGACCCTCTAAAATGTAATCTAAGGACTGAAATCAACCAAAGTAAATGGAGCTGTACCAGTTTGCCTCAGAGTGAACTGAATCGAGCCTCTGAACCACAACAAAATTAATCTCAGAGTACCACGCTAAGAGCAGCAGTGAGAGGTAACACTGTCTGAAATACGTTCCATATACTGTGAAAATACTCCAGAATCAAATGCTAAACAGTCTGATAAACTGGAATACACTTGATATTGCGTGTGACTGATTCATCTGCTAGTTGCATTAAGTTGCAGAAGTCTGGCTTACCTCACCATCAGTCCTGGGGAGGTATCCAGCCATGCAAGCAGTGATTAAACAAGAGTTAGATATTATAAATATGAATTTGTCAGGCCAGAAACACTAACATATACCACTCCCCTAATATTACATCAGTGCCTTAGTTTCCCTGCTTCCCAAAGAAGTTTGTGTAATGACTACAGTCTAAGAGTATGTCCTGAGATCCTTGTTCACCAAAGATGATGCAAAGGAGCCATCAGTCCTGATGATTTGGGCCTGGCTAATTTACAAGAGGTTCTGTTTGTAAGACTTGGATGCTAAAATGTCTTTCCTATCCTAACCTCCTTAATTCATTGTCAAGTTTGAACAGTTCAGGACTGAAGTTAGGAAAAGCTAATGACAAAGCTGAGCACTCAACCTAATTCACAGTTTGGTATAGATCACAGTCTACAGATATACTTCCCCAAAGGCACATTTTATTCTCCAGTTCGGTAACTCAATGTTTAGAGTTAGAAAGTTTCTTTAGTAGGCTTAAAGTTACTTAGGCTTTAAGTTAGTCAGTTAGGCTTTAAGCCTAATGATGCCTCAGCTACAGATATTTGCTATAAAATCCTCCTATTCCAGCTCTTTTTAATTAGAAATGGATTATTTCTTCTAGTGGAGCTGAGAGAAATCTGTTTTCACTTAGCACTTAGGCCAGAAATGTTATTGCCACTCCTGCTGCAATTGTCTACTAGCCTTTATTAGTTTCTATAGATCTGACAATCCACATTTGTGGAAGCTTTCTAAATCTTTGTTTGAATAGAGGCTAAAATGAAGTAAACAAAGTAGATTTTCCTCCATTTTTTTTCCCTCCAGCACACTTCTGAACAATATAAAAATAGTTTTAGCTCTCTTTCAGTTCAAATTCCTCACTTTAACAGACTTAATATTAGTTCACTGCTACACACCTCCAGAGCCAAGCCTCTGCAGCACAGCTCAATAGAATACTAAATACTGCAGGACAAAAAATAATCATAGTACAGCTACAACTGCTCATTACAAATTTATCTCTGGTGCTGTTTATCTACTGGTTCCAGCCTTCTGTTCCATCCCAGCCAAACCTTCTGCATGCATAGCAACAGAAATCAACCCAAACACTTGGCTGCTACAACTGCTGTGATGAGCTTTGAACCACACACACTCCTGTATCATGTCTCAGAAGTCAGAGGCTAGCTTGCTTTATAGGCTGCTTGCTTTCCTCCCCATTTGTCTTCAAGGGGGTAAATGTGCAACTGGCTAACTGCAGGGCAGATGGATGTTATCAAGCTCCCTTAGGCTTTTAACTAGTGCTGCTTTGCTATCCCTTTCAGAAGTGTCAGTGACATATATGGGATCTGCAGGCACAGTACAAGGCTGGAAGTCAGGAGACTTCAGCTTTGCCAGCAGTCTGCTGCATGACCTTGGGGAACCACTTCAACTTATTCAACTTACTTTTCCACTTCTGCCCTTTGCTGATTCTGTTTTTGATGAGAATATAATCTGGGACAGAGATAGCCTTTTGCTATACTGATAAATGCATCAAGTACAACATGATTGGTACTTTTTTGTGTTTCTAGAATCTAGTGGAATACAAAAAAGGAGCAAATAAATTAATCTTCTGTCCTACCAGTAGTGTTAGCTCACTTAAATCAGGAAATGGTTGGTAGCTGAATGATGTTGATGTGACCCTTCAGGGATATTGCAAAAAAAAAAAAATCATCTGAACTCAAAAGTACTTTTTACTTTTGGGGGCTTAAGTCAACAGTACTGGAAACCTGTTAGTGCTTCCCAAGAGACCTTCAATGCTGTGCTTCTCTTGAGAAGTGTTACTGGACAAGAGAAAAACAACTCATGGCCTAATGGGAGAGAGAGGAATATGTAGTTTTCTGGAGCCATTTTACAGCACAGTATCTTACAGCCATCTGGGCTTTGACAGTGACAGATCTAACATGACTATGCTGCCTTGCACAGCATTTCCTTTCTCAATTCCTCGCAGGCATGATGGATCGCCAAACCAGTCTCTGAGGCATGCTGGTTTCTTTGGCTGACCCAAAAAACAAAGGCACTGCATAAAAGCTTGGCTTTTGGTTTTTATGGAAAGCATCTCATATTTTTTCTCTCTTAACCCTCCAAGCCCCAAATGCTGACGTCATCCATTCTGTAGGGCTCAGTGGGTAACCTCAGGCAAACTGAGGGCTATTCTTACATTATTTCCAGCTGAAAGACTTTCCTCAGACAGTCACAAAAGAAGTAGTACATGCTAATTTCTACCAGCAGGCTCCTGGCATGGTTTTTCAGACCACTTGTGCATTTGCCCAGAGCCCACACGTGCTGTGCTGTCTGTGTGGTTTCATGTGGACTTGGTTTTGTGTGCATATAGGGTTGACAGTTACATTATAGCTTGCTTATTTTGTTTCCCTGAAAACCTACTCATTTTCTTCCTTACGTGTTTCTGTTCAATCTAAACTGCTTTTTCTAATTGCAAATGCACAACTGGCCTTGTATTCGGGCTCATTTAGTTATAGGATTAACTTTGAATCTTTCATTCGGCAGTTTTTCCCAGTCAAAGACCAACTGACACACCACTGTCAATGCCCAAATTAAAAAGGCAAAAAAAAAAAAAAAGGCATTTTTCTTTTTACGAAGAAAAAATTTTCCTAAGTGCTAATATATAAGGATATGTATTATCAATTATTCAGTGTAACAGCCCATTCCTTCTACAGAGAGGCCGTTCCACCCACAAGCATATCAATGGCAAAAATGTTTTATGAAGCTCTTCTCCAGTAAAACTGGCTCATAAAGCCTCTGTGCCATTCTCCTGCCATCAGCAGATTCCCCAGCCTGCTGATTTGCTTATTTTATGTGAGTCCTCCCTCTGGCCCCTCACATCCTGCTTCAATGCTGAAGGCAAAGCAGAAGGCAGTGCTCCCTGGCTATTTCTCCCAGTCTAATAGTAGTGAGCTGCTGGACACAGCTGTGAGAGTGGACCTAGGAGTTCACTCTCTGCTGGGTGCTGCCAGATGCTCCAGCCAAGCTTTAATCCAAAGTAGCTGGGTATATTTTTCACTGAAAGAAAGTTATTCTAAAAAAAAACATCAGGGGTGATACTGAAGTGAGGTTCCTTACTGAGTTTTAAGCTTTGCATTTGACTGGGGCTGTTTTGTGCCAGAAAAGCACAATTCTTCTTAAACACAACAACATATAGAGATGGTATTTTCAACTATTGCAGCTTTGCCATTGCAAAAGTGTCTTAGAAGCATGCATGGGAAGTTCTGCACAAATATGTTGTCATGACCTCTCTCTGCCTTCTTTTGCTGCTGGATATGTAGCTTAATTGCTGACCTGCAATGTCCAGGTTCAGAAACCAAGTTTTCTGAGTTTTGTTTTTTCTTCCTGTGAAATGAGATAAAGACCCCAGCCTTTTCTGTGCATGTTTTCTTCATATATTATGGACAATATTGGCATAATTTGTGCCGTATGTGTAATAAACTGTGTAAGAAAGGTTGATAGGGCACAATGCAATGCAAGAGTACATAGTTGCTCAGTGTATTTTAACTTGACAATATCAGGAACTTACTCTAGGGGCCATTAGCCCTCATCAACCTGACACAAAAAATGCTGCTAATGCACAAGTTCACTCCTGAACTATGTTGAGCTCAGTAGCAAAAACAGGAGCACTCCATGCTCAAGGCAACCAAAGCTGAGGCAGAGGTTTTGCCAAATGAACTTACAGGGCACAGCGAAAAATGGAAACTGGTTGCGAGATAAGGGCAGAGATGGACACCAGAAGTGAGAGGAGAAAATTAAGATTCCTGACAACAGAGCTAGATGTAGTGCTCTTAGAGCTCTACAAGTATAATTGCTTGTGTGCCATTTGGACCACCTCACCTCTGTTTGAAGAGGTCTTGTGTACATTGTAAACACATTATCTTACAACACACACTGGGTCATCTCTTAGGCCAATGATAAAAAGAGCCATCTGCCAAATGTCTTTTTGCTTGGCAAAGGACAGATTTGTTTCTGCTACAGGTGGTAATACATTGCCCACAATATTACTCTGAAGTAATTAGGAACTCAGACACAGCAGCTGTTTTCTAAGGCACAGACCAAGAGAAAGTCAGCCTTTTGATGACTTCACATCATTAAGTGCATTCCTTGTGTTTTCAAAAAATGAACTCAAAGTAAGAGAGGTTCATGCTGGATTTGAAAACAAAACATCTCTCCTCACGTAGAAAACCATCTAATCACCTTGCTCAGAAGCACCCAGGTGAGAGGAAGCAGAAACTGATGACAGTCCCAGTGCAGTTCTTAATCCAAGATTTCCTCACTTTTTTTGACAAACATTTGACTTAATTTGTACAAGGGAAATCTTTTACTACCTCATCTTTATGTACAAGGCTCAATACAATCATGTGCTCTCTGCTGCATCTTCTGCTTACTGCTAAGAGCAGAGCTGGCAGCCTTACTCCAGATTTCTACACTGTCTGGGCATCACAACAACTGAAGTGCTGCCTGGGGAACAAGCACACAAAATTCAAACTCTGTTTCTAGCTATTGTCCTTTAATTTAACTTGAATCATGTATCTGGAACTTCAGATAAAGTTTCCAATTTTTTTTGAGAAAAACAGGCTGCCAGCAAAAACCCTTTTACAAATCCTGTCCAAAGCTGCAGTGCACTGTTGTAGTGCTTACATCATTGCTTGCCCTTTGACTTGTTTTGCCTCTGCATCATTGTTCTTAATTTTCCCTACTCACCATCTGAAATATATGTCCAAATCACTCTTTACTCTACCTCGCCCACAATTACAAGAATGTATATCACAATAAAACAAAGGTACATTTAGTCTAGTGTGTGATCTCCAGCACTGATCAATATCAGACATCTGTGGTTGCATGCCAGAAGGACAACAGAGAGTGATATTTATATATTTTGCCAGTGTTCAATGATTTTCATAACAAAATCTCTCCGCCTGATACAGTAGCCCATACTGTAGCTCACACTCATACCTGGTGCTGAGAACTGCAAATAGAGGTCGAGGTTAATCTCACAGCTTCTGTTTGTGAGGAGGAGATACTGACATTTTTCGTGACAAGCCTTATCAGAAATAATATGGTTGTAAATTTTTCAGTGGGTTGATACTACATGTGTTATTTACTGATTTGACCATCACCATTGGTTGCAGTTGGTAGGATTTCTGAATTCATGTTTTAAATTGTCATCTGTTAGGAACAGCAGTTTCACATAACTCCTATTCTTATGTAGATATCAGAATTACCGATTGTAGAATTATTTGATTTAAAGCTTTTGCCTTTTAAAACTTTACTTACTTCTGAATTTATAAATGGTTAGGATAATCTACATTTGAAAGTTGAGATGAATAACATAGGGTGCAAGCATAAAATATAACAGCTATTCCTGAAGTAATCCATGTGTAAAAAATTGTATTGCAGAATATCTTACCCTGGTACAATTAGGAACCAGGTTGAACTAAATCAAATTGGTGTGAAGAGAAAGAATTGTGGAATAGAAGTGTGTATACATAACGTGAGTTACTCAGGAATTTCTGAACAGCAATTTCAAACAAATAAACTCACCAGGGGCCACCTGACACAACACAGCTAATTTGTCCAACAGAGCAGTGGGGCATTGTATTAACATAGCAGTGTTGGGTTTAGTATCAAAGCAAGCTCAGGTATTTCTATTTCTCTGCATTACCCATGAAGGTAAACAGTTCATAGACTATGAAAAAATACAAATACAAGCATCAAAGTAGTTTAAAGTCTTATGGATGCCTCAGATGGAATGTTAGTGTATCCATGAGGTTTAGCTGTACCTTTAATGTTATAGGGCTAAGTTAGACAGGCGAGTATAACCACCCTCCAAAGAAAAGTTGGTTTGCTGTTCTTTGTGGTAAATCCTACATAAAGTTTCAAATGTTCAAGCATTCCAGAACCTAACACCAGATTTTCCTCATATGGCTTTTGCAAATTTTCTTCTATGGCAATCAGTGGCTAGTGGTGTGAATCCATTCTATTTTGCATTACAACAGATTAAGATTACACACACACAGAGTCAGCTTCCTGAGAGGGATCTACAACAGGATAATGAATTGCCAAATTACCATGAAGGACTCCGTAGTGATTAATAATCCTAGAATATGTATGCTATGAATCCAAACACTTGGCATCAGCTTGTATCAGAAATGGGAACTTCAGTGGCTTCTGAAGAAAGGCATTTCTAGATGATTTTTCAAGGGGAATTTTAAACACGTGCCAGATTCTGGTGCTAATTTTTCTGCTTCAATCTTGCTAAGTTAGGCGCAAAATACCACTCGGTGATAGAATTATTTAGTGCTTAGACTTTGAACTCTGAACAAGCAGCACTAGAATACAGTCTGCTGATTTATTTTGAATTATAAACCCATAAACCTTTCACGTATTCATAATTCTCTGTTTAATATTCATTGTCCTGATTGTTCCATCAACAATCAGGTACTCTACCAATTTATTTTTAGAAATAATGAACTGGCAATTGCCATTTTGGGTTCCTTCCACTGCTATATAAGACTCACTTGTGATACAAAGGAACAAGAAGAGTAGGAGTATGGGGATGGACAGGGTGTGCCTAGAAGGACCAAATGTTTTAGTGACCAGTTCTCAGCGGTTACTGAATGATTTCCATCTCAGATTTGATTCTGTGAACTTTGCCTTGTGAAGCCCAGAAATTGCAAGCCATGAGCAATAGTGGAAGAAATATAAGAAACACAAATTATCCCATATAAATTTTAATATCAGTAGTGGCCCCTTGGATAAACAGGATGAGCTGTGAGTCGCAACATATTATTTCCAAACAATGCTAACTCCACCGATTTCTGCAACATCAACTATTAATAGACCAATCTAATTTTGCCCCTGAGCTGAAGTTTGGAATTAGTGTTTTGAAGTGTGAAAAATTACTTCAATCATCAATAGTTACTGCTAGCAATAATTTGTTCCAGTAGAAAACCTTGAAATTATTTGAGCCCAGCTTCTCTCCAGTTATTGGAAAGCTCAAACACAGCTTAAACACCTGTTAAAAAGTTTATTAACAGCTGTTCTCTAATTATATTTATTTTCTTTTAGAACTAACAGACTGAACTTTGATGAATTGGTATTAATTAATTACACCTCATGAAAATCACATGCAGCATAGAATTTCATCCTGATATTTGGTTAATAACAAATTAGACCTAGGTTGCCATCAATAAACTAATATTTGTGTTATTATCCAAATTTCACAAAAGCAAGTACTCTAAGTTACAATTCACTAACTTTGGAGAAAAAAAGTCATAAATAGAAATGCTAATTTAGAAATTAGCCTTTTATAAATTAAGCTTCATTATTAGCACAGCAAAGGGTTTTCTGGTGGAAAAACTACCTAGGTTGAAACATTATATATGAAAATATGCAGTAACTAGAAATTTAGAATAGTCTTCATTAGGGGAGTTTCTGTTCAGCAATGACAAGGCCTCGATTTTGCTACTGATACCACTGGCAAGGCAGTATTTGACCACACTGGGATAATAGTGAAGCCCATATATCATCAGACACAGAGAACTAGAAGGCTGAAGAATATGTAACCGAAAGTAAAGGACCTTACAGACACAATTAATTCAATAGATTCTTGGTAAACAGGCTGCTGGCTACTCATACATAGCATTCAAAAGCCTTTAATGGGACTCAGAAATTAAGATCAAGTTCATCAAACAAAGCAGGTCAAAATATTCAGCTAAGCAGTTTGCCTTCCATGTAGTATAAAACTCTATGAAATGCGTTACTTAATAAAACTTTGAAAATTCTTTTCCTCAAATCTTGACCAAAAAGAAAGAGCAAATTTACAATAGCATTAGACAGACAAAGTAGCAACTTAGTATTCCAAAACACACTGGCATTGAGTTGGGCTGATAAAGCACACTGTATGACCTATTGCCATACACAACACTGCCTCCTCCACTGTCACAGCACTTTGGAAAGGCTCAGGGAAAACAGTCCAGGCAATGTGGCAAAACACTACTGAAATGATAGTTACAGACAATCCATTTGTACAAAAGATAAACAGGTGGAGGTATTTTCAAACTTCGGTGTGCTGGCTAAAGAAATAAAGGTTTGCGTTCTTGCTAAATAAACCTGTGAGGCTGATTAAACAGTAATGCTACAAGTGGTATATGTCGCCTCACTGACTTGCCCAGGCACTTGCAACATGGTGTTTTCCTCTTCAAGTCCCACATTCTCTTGCAGAAGGAGAGGTCATTTCTACACATCCTTTTGAGATAAAAACCTAGGATATTTTGTCCCTAATTGTAGATGACAGATGGACACTAACCAAGGGCTGTTTGTCCTGTCTTCTGAGGCTGTAAATCAGCTCCAGAGAAAACCCAGAAAACGTACCTGAAGGTGTAAGTACGACAATAAATTTGCTCAATTATATCTTTACAGAACATTAACTGAACTGAAGTGTCCAATTTTGCTCTGCCTTTAAGAGCACAGTTACACTAGGCACATGCATAATTTCATTGTCAAATGATAATTACAGTACGATTACTCTTTTGGCTTTTAAAATTACATTCAGTTTTCATCAAGTGACAAAATACTAGAAACCTACTCCTATCTGATCTGATGTACCAACCTAAAAGTCACTTCAGCACTGTGTCTGTCATGTTTTAATCCCAGCCCTCAACTAAGCACCACACAGCTACTCACTCCCTCCTCACTGCTGGTGGGTGGGAAAGAGAAGCAGAAAAAAAGTAAAATACACGGGTTGAGATAAGAACCATTTAATAATTGAAATAAAGTAATAAATTAATAATATTGATGAAAGGAGGAAAAGAGAGGAATCAAATTCAAGAAAGACTAGTGTTGCCCAATACAATCGTTTACCACATACTGATTGATGTGCAGTCTGTCCCTTACAGTGGCAATCAACACCTCCAGACTGTATACCAAGCATGATGCTCCATGGTATGGTACATCCTTTTGTCCAGTTCTAGCCAGCTTCCCTGGCCATGCTTCCTCCCAGCTTCTTGTGCAGCTGCTCACTATCAGAATATGGGAAACCCAAAAGTTCTCAACTTGGGTAAGCACCACTCAGCAACAACCAAAACATCAGTGTGTTATCAACATTATTCTCCTACTAAATTCAAAACACAGCACTGTGCCAGCTATTAGGAAGGAAAATAACTATCCCAGCTGAAACCAGAACAGTGACCTACTGTTAGAAAGGCCCAATTTACTGAGCCTGAAACACACATCATCATTCAGATTGAATCTTCCTACTTAATAAAGTTCCTTCCACCTCTTGTCATGGAATATATATGAAAATTAAACAAAAAGTAGTGTTCTGACATTAATTCAAAAGTACTGGGTACATAAAATAATACCAAAACCCCCCATATTGTTTAAATGCCTTACAGACAACAGCTCTGGTCTTGTGTAGAATTCTTCAGTAGAATTTATACACCTGTAACTTCCTAAGCATTTCTACCTTCTTGATTATATATGCTTCAGAATTTGGCAGGCTCCGGGATCTGTACATCTTATGCATTCTCAACTTCATTAGCAAGGAAAACAGCTTTCCACATGGTGAATTTTGGACCTGTGTACTTTTGTTTATACCTCACTGTTGTCTCTCCTGCACTTTTGTCTTGCCTAACTCACACTCCTTTCCAACTTTCTCCTCTTAAAGTTTTACCTTGTGCATTTGAAGTTGATTATTTTGGATCTCTTACATGTTTGTTGATCTTCAAGGCAGATAAGCCTCTTATTCACTGCTCCTTGAGCTCCTAGTTGCAGGTGGACAGTCAGCTATTGGATGCTACATGGGTTTTAAGAACTATCAGTCAGGGAGCAACTGCCAGCAAGCAGGAACACTTTGGATGTTGTGGCTTATGACCACATAGAGGGAACAAAAAGGCAAGGCCAAGCAAAAATACCTTTAGGATAATGATGCATGTAAATAGAAAAAGGGAAGTTGCTAGAGGGCATCCAACTTTTCGCTACCACAGTCAATCACACCAGGAAATTCAGATCTACTTCTGTACCAAGCCTAGTGCAAATTATTGCTTTATTTACCTTGGACATCGAGTTTGCTTAATGTCAGAAGATGGTTTCTGACTTTAGGTGTAGCAAATTTATGCACATTTGTTGTTGGGACAGTATTACCTTTCACATACAGTGGTGTTCTTGCACATTAGGAGTCATACAGATCCCCTTTTAGCCACAGGGACAGATCTATATATCATTTCCAGCAGAGACCTACACCTTCTCTGGCACTTTTTAGCCTCTTCATGTGTGCAGGTGAGTGTGTGTGTGCTAACATATGTTCCCATAGTAACTGAAAGCTGCCTTTACAGAACACTGCATACCATAAAGAAGAAAAACTGTAGTTGGGTTTAAATTATATCATCTTGTATTTTAAAGACATAACTTTTTTTTTTTTTAAGACAGTGAAAAATAACAGAACCATTTCCTTTTCTTTATTACATCGTGGTTAATAAAGGCATCCTTACATGTAAGGGTAAATAAAAATCCATCAAGTGCAGAGGTTTTGCTGGAGACAAAAAAGAAAATTCAATACAACCTTTTAGATAGAATTCTATAAAAGTCTTTATCATAGGTGAATAGAGCCTTCATACAAGTACAAATTGAAGGTATCGAAAGTTAATTCTTGGCTTCTTGGAAGGTACTGTAAAGGGCATGGAGCTACAATTCTCTGGGGACAGGCAGGGGAGCACAGCAAGGCTGTGCAGTCTTTCTTCACAGCCTCCAAGATGAAAAGAGCAAGACCTTTGCTTCTCTAATAAAGTTTCTGGAGTGTAAAAGCTGTATTCAAGCCGCTGGGTAATCAAGGTCTAAAATACCTGTCCTACATCTGAGTTCCAGAACATATACTTCAGTTTACTCTTCTGTCACAAAATTTCTGTCTCATCTTTGTGGATAATTTTCAGGACCTTGTTTCCAGTCCTTCTGTGTTTATATTAAGTTTGTTTTGCTTTCAATGAAATGATCTCCTATGTAATTAGAGGATTTTGGTTGCTGATCATTATTCATTAGTCCCTTTGGCTCATTGGACCACTATAGGTTTCTCCAAGTCTTCTCCATGCACTGGACATTGATTTTATATCTACCTAATTGGAGCTACTAAAAAAAAGGGACAAAATGTAATTTTTCTGTTGTTTTTGTTCACATTTTCTGCTGCTGACATTCCCCAGCTACTCCTACCTCAACTTTGTTATTATCTTTGTTTTTATCTCTCAGATCCAAGCCAATGTACTTTGCCTTCTAGTCTTTCCTGCTTTTACTTTATTCCCTCCCTCACCCTGTTATTGTTAAGATTTCCTTGCCTAAATACAGCCACTTCAATTCTGCAGCAAATGGCAAGAATTCTTTGATGAAATCACACTATCCTACTGAGGATTTATGGTCAGGATGTGAAAGATGAGTGTCCTAAGCTGAAAGTAACATTCACAGGAAAATTTACTGAGGTAATTTTTGATGATTGGTCCATTAGAGAACGCTAAGAACATAAAGCAAATATGCATTGGTATTAAATTCTAATATCATAGAAGCAAAAATTTCTACTCCTCAGGTAGTCTTTTCTCCCTAATTTCAAGAAGTAAATGGTGAAAGCAGAGATTGCTCTCTAATTCTGTGAGCAATAGGCAGCATGTGCTGTCTTAGGGAATTAATATCCAGTCCTCAGAACCCTGGTATTTTAGGTTTCTGAAGGCAGCAACTTGGAGCTGCTTCACCTGACGCAATGAACGGTACTTGGAGTAGGTAGAAGGAATTGGCACCTACTGCCTATTATTAAACACTTCTGTCCTTAAAAAAACCCCAAGCAAATATTGGAGAGAGGCAGTCTTGCTGTTCACTCAACAGAGTTCAGTCTGACCCAAAGCAGAGGGGCCAGCCTGGCCCTGTGAAAGATGGGGAAGCTGCTAAGCTGCAGGGAAAGGGAGGAGCACATAGTGCCCTGCTATGGACTGCCCACAGCACAAACCTGAACAGCTGAGATGCAATCACACAAAAATAAAGTCTATGAAAATCAACACATTATCACTGTTTTTTTATTATTTTCTTCCTTGGAAATCTTGACTGATGGGTTTTGTCAGAGTATAATTGCCAAGTCTCTTATCTGTATTTATTCAGCACACAGATCAAGATAAAACAGATCTTGATGTCTTCTGGCAAAAATACATCACAATCCCATGTGTTTTAAAGTGCATGTTGTATAATGAGCAAAGGAAAGAACAGCCAGATTTTATCTACTGCTAAACAACTACTCATTCAGGTTTTTTGTGTCTCAACTCTTCAACATATGAGCAACTTTTAGAATATTTTTCAATCAGACACAATGTTTTCTTAAATGTGAGATTAAATGAACAAAAAGAAAATGATCAGGTAACCAAATTGAGGAAAAAGGCATGAGCTTCAAGTTCTGAACCAGAAATTAAATAGTCTGAAGAAATATAGACTCATATAATGGTCTGGGTTAGAAGGGATCTTAAAGACCATGTAGTCTCAATCCCCCTACCACGGGCAGCGACTTCTTCCACTAGCCCAGTTTGCACAAAGTCCCATCCAATCTACCCTTGAACACTGCCAGGGATGAGCCATCCACTGCTTCTCTGGGCAATCTGCTCTAGTGTCTCACCAACCTCATAGTGAAGAATTTCATCCTTATATCTAATTTATACCTACCTTCTTTCAATTTAAAGCCATTCCCCTTTGTCCTACCACTTCATGCCCTTATTAAAAGTCCCTTTCCAGCTTTCTTTTAGGTCCCCTTTAGGTACTGGAAAGATGCCAGTATGACCCTCATATGGCTCTATTTAAATGGGAAGAACAACTAATAAGAGGAGGAAGTTTAAAGAGGAAATGGAAGGCTAAATTCTGTACTTTTGACTTTCAAAAGTTACCTCAGTCTATTCAGTGGATCTTGTAGTTGTTAAGGAGGTGTGTAAGTATTTTTTCTTCTTATGTGTCATGGATTTCACAGCCTTAAGACTCCTCTGATCAGCTGGAAGCTTTTATTCAGCCATTGTACTAGGTCTCATCCTTACACTTCCTAACTCTTGGAGAAACCCTTAGATACCTAGAATCCACCACTTCAGATTTACTGAATTATTTATTTAAACTAGTCTAACAAACACAGTAGTTTGGCTCAGTGTGGTCTCTCACAGCCTGATACAACTCTACAACTATGGATGCTTTTCAGAGATTCTCTGTTGCATCCAATTTGCTAAAATTACTTGAACCCTTTTAAAAACAGCCCAGAGGAATGCCTAGGCACACCTCAGTTATCTGTTGTAAGATAAATGAAGGTCCCTCTTTCTCTCCCCTAGTGTCAGAAAGTACAAGTCGTCCTAAGGAAAACTGCCTGGAGGCTCTTGACCTCTGAACAGCAGCTTAGGTGTTTGCAATAGCATCCCAAAATCTCTCAACACAACTGCATTTTAAACGAACAACAAACACTCAGAAATGAAGTACATTTCAAGAATGCTTAGTGGATGAAACCAGGCACTACCCAAACTTCTGCTGTTCCTGAAGTCTTGACAGCTTTCTGGTATAAGAGCCAAGCTCTGGCTGGCTCCCAAAAGGCAAATGCCCTTTTACTTGGGCAGTACTCTCAGTTTAGTTATAGCTGTTGCCTTCAGAGAAGCTGTTTTGTGCTGTCAGCAAAGAATCAAATGTTTGACTGTGTCATGCAGTCTTAAGATTTGCCATCTGCCCACGAGACATTGACACAGTACCATATTCCCAAAGCGTATGGTTATGTCTAAAAATCACTAAATCTTGCTTTGCCACTTCTACAGCCTAGCAAACTCTGAAAATACAACGTTTATTTCCATCATTAAAAATCTTATGTGTTCTGAGCATGACCTGTCTGTATTATTGCTATTTAGAAGAAAATACACAATTCAACTATATGCCTATTTGAATGCAGAAATTCTCTAATCTTGTTCCTGAAACAGCACCTCTCTTCAGTAAAAGCATCATATCTTACACACTGAAGGAATTACCTTTTATGAACTGTATAAATGTGCCATAAATCCTTTCAGTATTCTCAATGAACATGAGAGAGGAAAAGATGATGCAAGGCAAAACCATGAAGTGAATACTGCCAGTTCAATATCCAAAGAAAGGTTGCAAAATCCTTTAATAACCACCTCTACTAAGCACTGTTGAAAATGGGAGCTATTGAAGTGCAGAAATTAAAGGCCCTGAACAAAACCCACTGACCAACCTGGATGCCAGGAGTTCTGCATTACAGAACTCTAAATTAAGTATTGGTGTGGTGTGAGGTAAACCATTAGCACACATGTTAAATCTGTGGTTTAACACACCTTTTTTTTTTTTTTAGTGTACCATGATCCATATTTCTGTGACGGATTTTCATAAAATACTATAGAACCAATCTCTTAAAAATTACCATATATGTCACTTCAGCAGTAAGATATTACATATCAGCTCTGTTGTTCTAGTTTGTAAGGAAATTCATAAACGCAGATCTTAAAGAAAGTTTGTTTTCTCATTAATTCTCATGACAGCACCGTTCCATTCTTTGCTGTGGGGGTGTGGCTACTAGATTGAGTGTGAAGAGGACAATAACGTTATGATTTTCAGAATATCTCTAACATCTGCTGTATCACAGGTTGCCTTACAGTATTTTGTAGGACTATCTATACATCCAAAAAAATCTTGATTTTCCTTTGTTTCATTCACATATTAAGTAATAGAGTGAACCTTATCATTGAACTCAGTTGTTACATAGTTTCAACGCAACTTACACCTTACAGGCCAGTTTGGTCCAGGGAGTGGGAACTTGGGAGTTTTCCAGTTATCTTAACCTGGTTTTATCAGTATTGTTGTTTAGCATTCTTCTTGTTAAAGAGTTGTTTCTTTTTCACTTTCTTACAGGCATATTTTCATCTCTCTGTGTATTGGAGAGAAGCAAGGCTATTGAGTCAGAGGAAGGAGACTGAGGTCTCTGCCCCTCCAAATTGTCTCAAATCAAGACATCCATTCAAAGTGTTGATTTGCAAGAGTGTAAGGGCACTAAGCCAGGCAAGACTGAAACTAATTATTTATGGTATGTCTAATTAGAAGAGATAGAATCTTACTAAATGGTGACTAAGCCAATGGATTTTGGGGGCCTGGTGTCTTTTCTAATTCTGGCCCTGTGCTCCAAATGATCTGCACTCTACAGTAAGTAGGGTGGCATACTGGGCCAGCAGAATGGATACACTGGAGTGAGGAGAACCTCTGCTGATACCCATTAGGTCTTGAGCAAGCTTTCTACAGCTGTTACAAAAGCTGCCTCTATCTAGGCCATGCATAAGCACAGCCCTCTTGATGTTTCCATTTTGGCAATTGTGGATCTGACATGCTAAAGTCATTAATTAAGGGAGTTTCTGTTGTGCATAAGCCATATTGCATTCCAAAACATGATGAAACTAGCAGAGACAGATTTCAAAGGCCTATCAACCATAAGGAATACAGCTGAAGGCCTAGGCAAGAAGCTCCAGTACACAGAAATCTCTCCACAACATTAATGCATTACATCATAAATTATGATGAGAAATGGGATGGGGTGATCTATCTAGTGAAATCAAAAATACAGGTCATAATATCAGGTAAATTAAACAATGCCCCAAAATAATTCCCAGGAACTGGGACCCATTGATCATCAAACTAGGACTCAAGAGCTGGAGAGAGCTGTATAATCAAGCATTAGGCATTCCATGAGCTGCAAATGAGAGACAACCTGCCAGCATTATGCAGAATCTAATTTATGTGTTTCACAGACAATTATATGGCCCATATATCTTGTTTCCAATCAGCTGTCAGCAGCAATTAAAGAAATCTCCGTGTATGGGACCACAGATTTCAATATTAACATAGCAGGAAACTGGGTGTGCATCCTAGACAGCTAAGAGTTAAAAATCATTGCAGTGAACAGAGCAAGTGTTATGTGCCATACTGCAAAAGTTTATTTATGGCTCCAGGGTGAGAAGCACAAGTCTATTTGCTCTGTTGTTAAAGTTCACAATGAAAACATTTTGGGTTTCAATGTTCTGAACAGTGAAAGCTGGCACTTCCAGACAGCAGTGTGTGGTTTTCAGTTCAAATGTTGACCCTAACTCTGAGAGAAATTGGGAGGCTACAGTGTGTGTACTCCAAGCAGCTCCTGCAATCTCTGATTCAAAGATTATTTATGTACCAGAGTACCCAATTTCTACTACATCACAAACTGGAATTTCTGAAGTCATGATTGATTTGGAATAACAACACTTTATCTTCACTACCCTTCACCATTTGGGCTAGTCTGAGAACAGGATGGGACATGGCAAACAATAACTGATAACAGAATCATTAAGGTTGGAAAAGATCTCCAAGATCACTGAGCCCAATCTTTGACTGAACACCATCTTGTAAACTAGATTGTAGCACTTGGTCATTTCTTACACCTCTAAGGATGGTGACTCCACCACCTCCCCGGGCAGCTCATTCCAATGCTTAAATATCCTTTCTGTGGAAAAACTCTTCCTGATGTCTACCCTGAACCTCCCGTGGCACAGCTTCAGGCCATTTCCTCATGTCCTGTCGTTAGTTGCCTGGGCGAAGAGTCCAATCCCCCACCCGGCTACAACCTCCTTGGTGATTTGCAGAAGAAATCAAATTAACCAAAGGACATACTAAAGCTTTCAAATTACATATATTGCCTATAAGTGCAGGTCCATTAGCATAACATCTTTAAACGCTCACTGATTTTAAATGCACCGCCCCTCACCAAGGGAACTCCAGCAGAAGACATTCAGTTCACTGATGCCTCAGCAAAAAGGATAAATGGTAAATGGCAACACAAGGCTGCTGCATTAAGTATTATTACTTGCAAACAAGTAACAGATGAAGGTGAGAGTAGTGCACAAGTAGGGGCATTAAGGGCAGTTGTTTTAGCAGCATGAACAAAGCAAAAATGACACATATACTCCTGTGCCATATGTGATGGTGCCACACAATAGCAATTCCTGACCAGAGTTTTGGACAACTCAGGATTGGAAACTATTATTAGATATAGCCAGAAATATAATTCAAGATAGGATGGGTGAAAGCTCATGCCACCAATAAACCAGAAACAAATGGTAATCAAAAGACAGGTGAATTGGCTAAAATTAGAAAACTTGAGAGAATGGCTACATCAAAAATAATTTCACACAGGTAAGGAAGCCCTTTACATTGCTGTGCAGAGCAATGGTTGGCTCCTAGTCAGGAAAACTTGTGAGGTCATTATTACACAATGTCCTCAGTGGAGAAAAAGTTGCAATCAGATCACTCTGCTAAAGAATCACCCCTATATCTCAGTCAAGGAAAAACTTTGTGGTCTACATAGCAAATTGATTATATCAGGCCATTTAAATCCTCCTGTGAGGATATATCAGTATCCCACAGACTAGAAGTAGCCTCTGGCTTATTTATGGAGACTTAAGTGCCAAAAGGCGAATAGACAAAACACAGTATGGGTGTTATCTCGGTTCTCAAGTCTAACTAGTCCTGATTCCACACATAGACTTCTTTGTAAGGACATGCGAGAATGGGCAAAACAAAAACAAATGCAACGGGCATCCCACTCCTTCCCCATGTCACCTGTCATCAAATGGAATAATAGAAAATGCTAATGACTTCTTGGAAAACAGCCTCAAACCAACATGAGGTTTTAGTGGGATCATCAACTTTCCAAAGTACTTACTATGGGCCCACTGGGAGTTGAGCACTCCTTGTAAAAGCTGAACCTCATGATCCACCTTTTAATGAAAGAAGACATCTAATAGCATTACAGCCAGGACAACCTGTTATGGTGAATTTCCCACAGATTTGAACTTTGCCTATACCTCTAACTAAATCTCATGGCCCACCTGCTTGGGAAGCCACTGATAGCATTGGTGGAAACCAGAATTAGTATACTAAGTTTGTCCTGCATCATAAAAGGGGTAACCCATTTGGCCTTCCCCACTGAAAGCTTTTCTTTCTTTTCTTTTACAGAAGAAGGAGGAATCCCTATCCATGTCAACAACAAGGATGGTAGCATACTCCTAATCCAGTTTCATTTTTCCTCTAAATTGGGATAAATATAATCTTTTCAGTCCAGACAGAAAATCCTGAGACTATGCAATACTAAATTATACTGGAAGAGTTGGGATGCCACCAAAAGATAAGGCAAACTTAAACCTTGCTACTTTGGTTATACATGAAAACAAGGCACATCAAAAGGATGAGTGGAAATAGGAGACACTCTATAGAAAAAGAATCAGGATATCCACAATAATAATAATGTTCATCAAATATTATCACTTCATACCACACCAAGGGAAGAAATAAAAACAGGGTGCTAGACAATCAGTGTATTTACCCATAGAAAACCCACCAAAATTAAAATATGCCATACCAATTTTTCTAAACCAAGAAATAAAAGAGAAATCTTGATGTAAGATACCAGAACAAGACTGGTGGTCCAATTTCACTTTTTCACAACCTATATTCACATTTTGCCTCTGGAGATATTGTAGAATAGAACTTTTGTTTAAGATTGAGTGCGAAATGTGAATATTGTCTGTGCCAGGCTGGCAATGGGTTCATGTGTATGTACTTTTTAAACACTTTTTTTTTTTACTACCTACACTCATTGGAACAAATCCTACACTGGTGAGAGAACTGTTTCAGTATGATGAACTGAGTCAACTGTTGGAACAAGTCTGACCCAACTGACAAAAAAACTGATTACTGTTCATCATGAAAATATACACCATGTCCTAGAAAGAGCAAAGATGGATGGAGAACATCACTGGTGGGATAACTTGTCTGGAAGGCCACAAAGAGGGACTTTAAATTAAATGGTGCATCCCATCATCATTTTACTAATTTCTGTTATATTATGCTTGTTACTGAACACCATTCTGTACATTAGTGTGTAGAGGATGGCTACACACGTGACACTCTTGCAAAGACCTCTTTGCACTTATAAGGTTGCTAAATTACATTTGAAAAGACATCAATAAGTAGTCTAATCAAAATTTTCCCTCAAATTAAAACTGACATTAATCTGTTAGAGGCACAAAGGCAAGAGGCATCTGTACCACCTTTCCCACCTCTGAGAGAAAAAGAGATATGACTTTAGTTCCAGGATGGGTTGTTGGGGTGCAATCCCACCCCCATCCTCTGGCCTGCTCCACAATCTCAGGAATTCTTGTTAGACCTTGACCTTTGTCTGATGAGTTGGGTGATTGTGTTCTTTGACTGCACTATGAACGTTTGCATGGCTAAGGTGGGAATGGCACTGACTGTACCAGGTGGGGAATAAGAGTAGAATAATCACTTATGCCCTAACAGCCTTGAAGCATTGTTTACCTGAATTGTAGCCCACGTGGAATGATACCATTTTTACTGGACTTTTGACACCAGTAATTACAGACCTGGATGTGGCCAAATGGAAGTTTATAGATTATAGGGTCTCAAGACAATTGGCTCTAGTAAAGAGGGGTCCTAAGTGAGGTCCTTTGAGCTCTCCAGGATCTCAGAGAACTGAGCCAGCATCTTCCTCTCATACTCCTTTTCCAAAATCTTGCATACTCTCAAGTTTATGAATTGTGGATGACCATTGCCAAAATCTGACAACAGGGCCTAGGTTGTGACTTTCAGACATTAGAAATTTCAACTTTAGAAAAGTGAGTTTTGGCACAATTTCCCTCCAGTCACTCATGTCAATTTAGGTGCAGTGCTTTACCCTTTGATGTAGGGTCTGACAAGGTACCTTCTAAGAGCCCTGTCAATACACTTGTCAGGGAGCATTGACTGTTTGGTGAAGGTCTTCTGATGAAATTAAGGAAATACTAATACTTCTCCAATTCTTCCTACAGGAAAGCTTCCTATTTTGCCCTTCCTTTAGGTCAGAAGCCATCTCCAGTGAGTATATTCCCTATGAAATTGCTGCAAATTTTTGCTCAAATACAGACTGCTCATCACTACTTCTATTTTGATGCTTTATCTCTGGATTGAACTAGATAGGTAATTTTACATGATAAAAGATCTGTAGAAAAAGTAGGTAGTGGAATCAAAATACCGCTTAGCCCTCACAAGATGGAATCCAAGTACATACAGTACAACAGAGTTACTATTTTTTGGATCAGTCTGCTTGAGAAGCAACAAGAGAGATCATTAAAATCACCTCTGTAGTTTTTTGATCACTAGTCTTATTTGCATTTCAAAGGAGCAAGTCTGATGGAGTTTATGGCAATTCTCTACTCCTAAATTGCAGCAGTCTGGTTCCCTGCTATTTCTGACCTTCCCCCAAACCACAAGCTGCTTCTTTTGAATGATAAAAATCATCCTGCAAAAGTGAAGCACGTTTATAATTCAGTATTACATGAGATGTCTCAGTAAAGAGCTACCCCAGTATCAGGCCTTTGTTGTACCCCATACTCTACTTCAGCACTGTCATTGCGTTCTCCCAAGTCAACTTGACTAACCCTAAGCACAGTGTTCAAAGAGATCATAATGTGCAGTTTGATATTCTGTGTGCAACTTCTCTCCCATACACACTAAAATTTCTTCCTAGGGCAGTAAGCAAGAGTTTAAACTCTTTTAAAAAAGTTTAAAAGCTCAGAAACAAAGGATTATGGCTGCTGTGGTCTTCTCAGTCTCTCTGTCTCAGGATGAAAAAATTCCTAGTAAAGAAAGGGGTCAAGCGGGCTTACCTTGGCTAGAGAGAAGGGCTGAAAGCCACTGGGTCTGCTGTTAGCTGGACTTTGACAATGGCATAAGCCAAGAGGACCAAAGAGAGCAATAGCTTTAGCCCTAGAGTAACAACTCCACCATCAGCAATACTTGAAGGAGATGATGACTTAGGGGGAGCATGAATGAGAAGGGAAGGAGTTTTGAATTCTGAGTTAAACTAAGACCTGGAGCAGACATATTTGAAATGTCTGCAACCTGTTGCCATGGTCCTTTTCATGAACTCTGCTTGTGGAGGCCTAGAAGCCCTGACCTTCAGTTGGTCTGCTGCAGGAGTGCCTGGTGTGCCCTGCTTTGTTTTCTTCCATTACTATGGACACCCTGACTCCTGCCGAGGTCATCCACTCCATCCAGAGGTACATGGTGTGTCCTTAGAGCACCATGGCAGTTAACTCCATTAAAACACAGGCTTTGCTCTAAGGCAGCTGAACTCTAGAGAGCAAGACCCACTCAGCTGTAATAATGGGTAAGTTTTACCTCCCAAAAATGTTTAATCTGGCAAATTGCTTTCTGCAGTGAGTAGTAAGGAGCAGAAGTGACAGCATTAGGGAGGACTTTCATACCAATACAAGAGATAGCATTTAATGTTTTTAAGAGTAACTTTTTTGAAGGCATCCTTTTCAAACCATGACTTTATGAATCAGATAATACCTTGACTGATATGTGAGAGTGCTCAGAGGTACAGGTGTTACATGAAAGGGTTCATTTCCAATAGGTTTCCTAGTTACAAGAGCAGTTGAATCATTCATCTTATTATATATAACTACCTTGGCTTTCACAGTCGCTTTGGGTGGAAGGGGATTTTAAAAAAAAAAACAAAAAAAAAAAAACAACCCATAAAACAAAAAACCTCTAACAAGGTGGTTAAGTTTAACTCCAAGTAAAAGAGCAGATTCAAAATTTTTGTACACTACTTCTATGCTTTTATTAATAAAACTGCATGTTTTCTTCAAATCTGCTACTCAATGCCCTTAACCTTCAGCCCTGTATTTCCCTGTGGTTCCTGCCTGAATGACTTGACATTTAGAATGGCCACAGGAGTAAACTGTCGCTTGTCGCTAATTTCTAAGGGGGTGTTTACATCAAGCTGTCAGCACCCTTCTTGAACAATTGCATCTCACCCAGGGGGTCCTGTGGATTGGTTCATGATGATTCTGCAAAGCACTGAGGTGCCCAGCTCAAGTTCTCTATCAGACCAAGTGTTATCTTCAACAGTAGAATTCTCAAGACACAGGTATTTCAGGCTACTTCACATCAGCATTTTAAGACACGTAACACACTTTATGAGAAGGATATGAATGGAGAAATACCAGAAGGTTGAGAGATTTTCCTGAGGTCAGAGGACAACATGGGTATAGTTGATCTTCTGCAGACTCTGAGCACTCACAGAATTCCCAGCAGTGGTGTATTCACATGTAAAGAAGTGCTTCCAAAAAGCAGCACTGTTCACACATAGGAGGCCTCATGTGCATTTAGAACAGAGAAATATCAATGCTGACAGAAGCTTATTAAACTATTTGGGTCCAGGCCTGCCAGAGTGCTAAGCTGTGAGCACACCCAGCAGCATAAGCAGAGCCTGGCCTCTTTCCTGAGGCAAAACCCATAGAGAAAAGGAGCACCCTCTTAGTGTCAGCCTAGACAAGAACATGGATGCCCCTGTGCCAAGGGAAGGTGCTCTACAGCCAGCAGCGTGTAGAGCTTGCTAGGCCATTGCGAGGCATCCCTCTTCAGGGAAAATCCCTGGCAGCCACAGAAGGTGTTTCCTCTTCATCTCATGGAATGGACCAAACAAATCTTTTTTAAAAAGCCAACTCCTCCTCTATAATAAATTCCCATCCAGAAGCCAAATTCTTTTTCCCTAGTGCCTCATTCATAGTGAGGAACAGCACAGCCACAGACAGAGGCCATTAGAGAGCTATTATATTTAGCTGCTAGGCAATCACTGATTGCACATAGGAAAAACTAGTTTCAAAAAAGTTCCTACCAACAGTTGTTGGAAGGAAATATCACAGTTGTGGTGTCTAGACACTGTCAGGCTGCCCTGAATCAGATGTCAAATGCAGGTCGGCACTATCTTATCAAAGTGGCTAAAACTTTGGTATGCCATTAGAAGGGCTAATGCAAAAGTCAGTCTGCTATTGCTCCAAGCATAGTGGTGCTAGGGTCACATAGTTTTTGGGGATTGTAATCAGAAAGGTAGTTTGAAAAACTCAAGAGTGGAACAGGAGCTCCATAGCCCAGTGGCAGACTTCTTACTCTGACCAGGGATTTGACTCATTCTAGCCCTCTAGGAGGTTTAGTGAAACAAAGACCTTCTCTGCAAGGGATCCTTGCAAAAGGGAACTACTGCCATTGCTGCACCTCCATGCATGTTTCCAACCTTCCGTCTCGTCAGCCCCCAAAGCCTACCAAGGTACACACTGTACAAAGGAGGGGACAGCCTTGGCATAGGGGCTGCTGAGGATAGACAAGATTCACTAAGATGGCCACTAAGAATTTTCCATGCTCAATTATGACAGGAGTTATCCTGACTCCTAGCTCCTCACCATCAAACCTTACAAAGAGTATTCAAAAGAGGCAAAGTGGGACAACACAAATGAGAACAGCTCCTATAACAAGCACAGAGAAAGATAGCAATTTTGAAGGTTTCCTGAGCTGATAAAGGTGCCAAACTCCCTTTCTGTGCTGCTGTGCCACCAGTGGGGCTGCCAGCAGAAGCAATGCTTGCAGTGGTTTCCTGGGGACTGCTGCAAAGCACAGTGTCACTTAAGGACAGCTGGTGGCTGGCAAGACCAGTCATCTGCACGCAGAGGCAGCAACTGGAAATTAGTAACATATACCTCAGGGTTTTCCTCAGGGAATTTGCCTTGTAGTCTCCTTTGCAGGAGTCACTTGCAGTAGGAAGCAAACATATTAGAAGATTGCAGACAGCTGTGGGGTATTAATAATGTTTGAATTCACCAAGTCTTTGTTTATTACAGGACCAGAATTGAGCCGCTCCCCCTCCCAAACCAAAGCATAAGGATGCTTGGAAAGCCCAAAGCCACAGCTTGTTCTTTCACAGGGTTTGGAGGTTCAATAGGCCTGTGGACCCACTTCCAGCTTAATTCATTTTTCAACCACCATAACCACGTAAAATTGCACCTCAGTACAGACCAAAGGTCACACTGGATTGTTTCTGTGCGCAATGTGTCTTTCTATAAAATATAGGATTTTAATACCATCCTGTTGCACTCAGTGGACAACATAAACACCAACGAGAAGAAGCCAAAGGAGAACAGTGGCCCCCTCCAAGGCACTGCCAACTCCAGCAGATCTTGGAACCTGGCTGAGGAAGTGCATTTGTACAGAAGCAATGCACGACTTAAAAAAATTACTAAACAGTGTATCTGTAAAGGTGCTCCTGTTCTGTCCTCTCGCTTTCAGTTAATCTGCCTTCCTGCACGGTAATGCCACTCCTGAAGAGAAGGATCAATAAATGGAACTCCCATATTTTTACTCTGCTTCAGCAACTGGCAGCATCATCTTATTCCCCACTTGAGAATCAGTCTGCCAAATTTACCTCTGAACGCATTGTCCCTACTGAGGTGAATCAGTGTTTAACCTTTTAAAGAAAAGTTATCCAAGAATGAAAGAAAAAAATAGAGGCTGTACAATGTACAAGGTCCATTCCACATGTTATAAAGAAAAGGATAACACTTTAACATCAGTGATCCTAAATCTAAGCCAAGAACCTACTTGCAGACTTCTAATACCCAGCCTCATAGTACAAGAACTGCAGATTAATTAAATTATTGTATGACAATTCATATTAGCAAATCTAAAATAATTTCTGGCATGCAATTATACAATTGTTCCCATTCCACACCCCAGTCTGAACACAGCTTTGGTTTTCCTTCTATTATTTAAATAACCCCCTAAAATTGCATTGGGTCAATTCAAAACAGGCTGCATTTTTATACAACTAAGAGTTGCTTTGGCAGCCTTAACTTCAAATGCAACAGTACATAAAATACTATTCCTACAAGCTAAAGCATCTAACATCACTATGAAAAGCAGTTGGAGCTGCATTTCTGGAGGACTGAAGTCCATAATTTAATCAGAAATGAAACACCACCAAATAGTGAACATAATCATAATCAACACTGCTAGGCCTGTTGCATATTTATTTATTGAGCTGCACACAACACATAATAGGTTGTTTTCACTGCTATAAATAAATGTGATTTCTGCCTATAAGTCAAAGATCTTGCATTAGCATGGACTACTGTTTTCTACATGTATGGAATCAGTCATTAAGGATTTCATTTACTGATACTCCTGGCACATCAACATTACTTCCTTCTTAGTAGCCATGAGGATTGCTGACAGACCAAAACCAGTATTTTTCAAAGAAAAGGCATTCTAGTAACAGCTGAAGGTCACAAATATTATAACTTAAGAACTTCTCAATTTAAGTTTCACCCACAGCAACAATCAAAGCCTATTGAGCACAGAATTCTTGGAAAACTTGGATTGTGGGGAAAAGATACCAAGGATCATTGTGCTTTATTACAATTCAGAGGGGGGAAGGAAGAAATTTTTTTGACAGGAATAAATAGAATTGCAAGAGGACTTTACAGGCCATGACAATGAAAACAGTTTCCCTCCCATCCCCATCAAGTCTCCTGAACATCTGGCTTCTTTTTGCAATAAGATCTTCTTCTCCCAGCAGAATATCGCAGTGCTGAGAAGTCAACCTCATGCACAGCTATGCCAGAAAGGTTGACTGGAGTTATTTGTGAGAGACAGAACTGATGAGTGCGTAAAATGAAAGTAATACAAATTTTTTTTCCTATTTCTGAAAAGCAGCTCAAAGGAACAGTTCAAAGACCTCGCAGATTTTTTTTTTTTAATCTTATCCTAGTGATGAAGTAATTTCCCTGCAAAGACATTTTAATAAAAAGAAATGCACTTAAGTGTCAGTGAGTCATGAACTGTGCTCTCTGTAAAGACATGCTGGCATCTAAAACTATTTGTAAATACCTCAAAAAAAATAGCTACTTTAGCTTTACCATAAAATTTCCAGGTCAGGTGAGGAAGTTCATAAATTACAATAAAAAGTGTTTAATGCTGTTTGATTAAATAAAATTCATTAATCCTGATGCTGCCTGGTTATGTCTGAATAATCAGTCATATGTAATCATAATGAAAGCTTATACACAAGAGGGGGTTAGCTAAAGTCGAGGATTATTAGCATTCTTAATTTCTGAGAATTTTATTTTGTACACTTAGTCATCTTTTATTTTGGGACATTGTATATATATATATATATGTATATACACAAACAGGGGGATATAACAGTATTTCCTCACAGCTCCCTTGTAGTTTAGCTCTGTGAACAGCAACAACAAAAAAAAATTTAAAAAGCCAGAGTCAGTAGATAGGTAAATAATAGCATCTACCTCCTTTTCTAAGCATCTTGTCCCATCCTCCATGCTCTCACATACTCTTTCTGTACATCCATTTTTCTTATTTCTCTGTCAGTGCATCCTCTTCCTCCCTTTCCTCATTCAGTCTAGATTTCACATCTCTCCACTCAAACCTACAGGCTTTCACCTTTTCCACAGGACTAAGTACCCAGGTTTAAGCAACAATTTAAGATTGCTCAAAACATAGTGCCTTGTTTTGACCGAATGGTGTCATTGGACATCAGATTGTATTGTGTGCCTGCTATTAGCACAGTGAAGTCCATCAATTCAGATGTCACCTAATCTGTGGCATACATTGTTGAGATCACCTGCATAGCCATGACATTGGCATTAACAAGTTATTAGGAACCAGATATTCACACAAACAGAATTCCAGTAAAGAAAAAAAACAAACCCAGCTAAGTGCCTCTACAGTAAGACATTATTATAACTGATGCAAAACACATAGCCATCAATTAGAGCATTAGTCAGGCTGCACAATGAAGAACAAGTTATTTCTTTTCTAGCTACACTTCCTCCTGAAAAAATTGCAAGGTCTTCTACAAAGATCATTTCGGCAGAAGTGGAAATTACACTTGAACATGAAGGCTGAAAAGCAGGAAAATTTGATTGTTCACATACACAGACCGTTAAATTTGCCATGGAATTTTGAAAAATTTCTACTCCATATTATTCATTAAGTTAATGGCAAGGAGCTGGGCCATGCAAGAGGTGACTACACATTAGAAGATGCAATATAGCAGTCATTAGAACAAACACAGATTGAAACAGTAGCACAGAAAGAATACATGTCATCTTGACACAGTTAAGTCATTACTTACACCAGAAGATAATGACAAGCAATGATGATCAAAAAAAGCTGTTAGAAATTGGCATTATGCCATTTGAAAATTAAAAAAAAATAGTTACTTTTGAAAAATGGTCCTTTGTAAGACTCAAAGTTTGTGAAATAGAAGGAGAACTTCAAACCTGCATTCAGTAAAGTCAGGAATGATTTAACCTATGTGTCTGAGCCCAGATTTAAAATGTAGATATCAAGCAAAAAGACTGGGGTGGGAGGACAGGTGGAAATCAACAAAAAAAAACCAAACACAAAACAACAACAACAAAAACAAAACAACTTGCCTGGATTTGCTTTTTTCCCCACCCAGTGACAGAGACTTGAAATGAGAATAAAGTTAGAGAACTAAGCAAGCATTGTCATTCAGGAAAGCTGCTTCTATCAATAGATGGTGCATCTTCATTTATTTCTTTTTAAAGGGCTCCTCTAAAGTCTTGGTCTTCATATCTGCGTTTTCACTGGATCCTCCCTGTATAACAAGACATCTGAGCATAGTCCTGGGAACAAAGACCTGATCAATAATCTCAGTTCTACGCTGATTTCCTCTGCAGGAAGACGTTTCTTCTGCACTGACTTTCTTATCCACAAAAAGCAGGCATCAATCCATTCGGTAGGCAAGGCCTGTTCCAGTGGTTCTTTAATTAGAGTTTGTGAAGTGCTCCAAAGGCAGGCTCTCAGAGGGAAAACCATTATCAACAACAGCAGCATCTTTCATTTGACATGCTTATTTAGCTCATTAGACATTATGGAACAGCACCGTTGCGGTTGACCCCAAAGGCAGAGCTGAAAGTGGATGCTCCTCAGCCCATCTATCTTTCTCTCAGTATAATTAATTGCCATCTGGTCTGATCTAAGTCAAGAGCCAGCAATGAGCTACTTGCAGTAATCACAGTTAATATAATCATACCTGTTGTATTAGAAAGTTAAAACAAGTACAAAGAAAAACAAGACTTAACTTTTAGAGAGGCTTTATCATGCATTTTAAGTGTCAAACACCCTGATCAGAAACAATCCAACGTCTACAGTGAAACAATAACACACATATCAGCCAAGCACAGGACTTGCCAGTGTTCGTCTGTACACAGAGGCAGGCAGCAGCAGCTACCAGCTTGACAGGAGTAACGCTTCACACCTTTCATATTTACACTTGTAGCTTAGTCTGTTGAGGATGCACGAAGAGCTAAAAACAACAAGCAGCTGGGATACCCCAACACTACGTGTAACACCTTGAATAAAACCTGAGAACACAGTGTGCCTTAATAACTGGTATCCTCTGTCAAGAAGCTTGGGAACTTGCTTATCAGCTGGTACTAAGGAGACAAATGTGTGAACATACAAATTTAGGGTGTGCATGACTCTCATCCCCACATCCCTCCTTGCTTTTGCATTGAAACAGAGACCTTTCACAAGTTGTATCTTCCCAATTTTTCTTTGTCCCTGCTCAGACAAGCAGTACTTTGTTAAAACACTTCTTGAAGTTTGTTCTCAGTAAGTTACCAGCAGAAGCAATGACCCAAACAGAGCACTACAAGCTAACACCTTTAGGAACACTCCACAGGCATGAGTTAAGTGAGTAGAAGAGAAACAAGGTTGTAGAGAAGTTTTGGGGTTTTGTTTGGTTTTTTCCTTTTTTTTTTTTTTTTAAACTCCCCCCACTTGGCAGCACCCCTCACATCATCAAATACACTTTGTACCTGAAGAAGGCTACGATTCAGCTCTAAGATATCCCATATGTGATTTCCTGTCATTATAGTTTGATCTAGCTATACAAAGGCACCTTGCCATTGACAAAGTATACAAGAATTTCTGCTATTTACTATACAATGCCTGGCTAAATAAAAAGATCAAAAGTAAAAATAAAGCAAAGCTTGTTAACTTTATTGCCATATAAGCTCAAGCTACAGTAAAAAAATCATATCCAGTGATCTGAAGATTAAACCAATTAATAGTCATCGGTATTACCTTTGTATTTAGTCAGAAGAAAAAATATTAAACCCTCCTATTTTCTAGTCGTAATGACTACTTCAGAGCCAAATCACTCTCACTGCATAAAAAGCACTTTATGTTGCCTGGTGAAAAGATAAGACAGGTGGCTACACGGTGTTTGCATGGGACAGGAGTAGGAAAACTTAAATCTTAACACATAGAAGACTTGGCATACTTAGGCACCTCACCTCTGCAAGTTATCATAAAGAGGAACAAGTTGTAAGTCATCAGTCCTCGGGGGCACCACTGTAGGATAGCATTATTAAAGGGAGCAGCAGAGTTCAGCTGCAAGTTGTTTAACTCATGCATTTCTACACTTGATGGCAATGCACATTCTGAGCTATAAAGACCTTTCAGCAAATAACTTTCTTGAAACTCTCTCATGAACACCAATAGTTGATTAGTGTCAAACTGAAGCACTTGAGAAAAAAATTTAAAAGCTTCAGTAGAAAACAATACTGTAACAGTCATATTTCCTGTGCTTACAGTTTTCCCAATTTTTTCTCTTCAAATTACATTTACATGTAATGTAAATATAAAAGCCGAGGACAAAGTCTACTGCAAGTTTTCATGGTTTTTTTTGTTGTTGTGGTTTTTTGTTTGTTTGTTTTTAACAAGCTTCTTTCCCTTCTTAATCAATAACAGTATTTTAAATGCAGTTAGTTATGCACAGGATATAGTTTTACTTATATATGCAAAACATCACCAGTATTTTTCAGCAATGTACGTGGTACAATTTAAACAGATATGAATTACAGGATGTGCAAAGAATGTTTTAAGTGTCAAAAGTGTGTTAACTTTGAACAAAATGTTTCTGATCACTCCACTCTGAAGCTATGCATTTACTAGTGATTAATATGCTTTAAGAGGCACCTCAGCTTTAGATATTTGTACCCTCTAAGTACTTGATACGGTACACCACTTCAAAGGCCACACTTAGCCTTGATAAAAAGAAAACTGCTGGGAGCTGCCATAGTCCTCCACAGTGGTCAGAAGAAATTGTGAGAAGAAAAAGGTTATCATTGATTCAGAACTTTTAGTGCCAGATAGCAACATGACTCTTTTCCCCATGTGCCTCTTATATGGAGCATTAAAAGCCTCACCATTGCACAAGCATTCCTGCTTCTTCAGTCTTTTTAGTAACCAACTTTCTACCCTGCTGACACCCCAAGGGAGATTATTTGAACCTTAATAGAAGGCACCTTTGAAGGCACAAAGCAATGTCTGGTCCCCTACCCATCTTGGGCCATCCCACCTGACCCCAGGAGCAGTCCCTCAAGGTGCACCCAGTAACCTCCACCCACACAGCCCAGACTGCCATTAAACCTCCTCTCCAACCACTGCCTGGAATCATCACCAGCCAGTTCAGTGTATTATACTGAAGTGCACAGTATGGTAAATAACAAGAGGGAGAGATTTTTGTGTGTGTGTGTTTTAAAATAGAGCTCCTGCTTTTACCAGCTCAGAGCTGGTAAGTTAATCTCATTATTAAACTATTAGGAAATGAATTTGCAGTGTTTCAATTAACATAGTCTAAACACTTGATTCTAAGCCCAGCTGTAAAACATTCAAGTAATCACAGAATGGGTCAGGCTGGAATGGACCACAGTGAGTCCTCTGGTCCAGACTCCCTGCTCAAGCAGGGTTATCCTAGAACATGTGGCACAGGATTGCATCCACACAGTTCTTGAATATCTCCAGTGAGAGAAGATCCCTCGGGATGCCAGAGTTGCCCTCTCGTGTTTGGTTACTCACACTCACGTGGAACATCGGTTTCTGCCTGTTGCCCCTTGTCCTTTTGCTTGGCACCACAAAGAAGAGCCTGTGAGGGAGACTCCATAACCTCTCTGGGCAATCTGTTCCAGTTCTCAGTCACCCACACAGTAAGTGAGAAACTTGCATAAAAAATTAAACCTAGGAGACTCAGTTTGAAACTGATGGTCTTAAAGGTCTTCTCTTAACGTTCTTTCTCTCAGTCTCCTCTCTTTCCCAGCACATTCCTATCCAGATGTGTCTAGATTTTCTGTGCTCCTGTTCCACACTTGATATAAGAGGGCGCTGGTTATAGAGAAACTTCCAGCAAAACAATAAGGTCCTATTTTGTACTATGCCTCTCTTCCCTCTTCCACACTGGCAAAAGCAACCAACTAGGTCGACTGTATAGAGTTCTCAGTATTCTTCTAAGGTCAGGTCCAGTAGGCAAAATAGGACAAAGCTATCAGCTAGTGCCAGGCAGAACAAGCATTGAGCAATTCTCTTCTAAGAGAGCAAGGTACCTCTACTTAGTTAACTCTTTTTAGGCCTTGCTCCACTTTCATTACATCCTAGTCTTGATGTAGCCATTTTGAATATATTATATTTTAGTCATATTTCCTCTTAACAAATAAAAAGAGGCAAAATAAAGAGACATTTTCATGATGCTAGATAGAGAACAAAATGTGCCCCCTTCAGTCTTTCCTACACATAATCCCAGTTTACCCAGCAAGCAATATTTTATAGCCCACCCCTTTCTGTATTTATTTCATACCAGTAGCTGAAAAATACACAATTGTGACTGCTTTATATTTATTGTAGACTTTCACAGTGATAGATTGCCACTCCAGGTATATGGGGGAGAAAACCAACAGCCTAGGGATACCTCAGTACTGAGCTGAAAATAGTATGTAAAAGTTACCTTATGCTTACTATTTATTCTTTATTTCCTACCACATACAATCAGTAGTTCCCAAGAATTTTTAATTTCAAAAAACCCCATCTTATCAGTTAACAATATCATCTTTAAATGACAGCACTGGCTCTATGCTGTCAGATGCCTTGACCACATGACAAGAAAAATTTTGAATGTCAGAAGGCCAAGTTCTGATTCATGGGCCAACACACCAGATAAGAGCATATTTCAATCATTCAAATATTTGCCAATTAATTTCCTCATACATCAGTGGAAATCCTACCTCATCACTTCCCATTGCAAAATTATTCTACGGGTAACATACAATTTAAGTTTTGAATACATGTGATTTAAGTGTCATAAAATCAATTACTCCTCATATACAAAGCAGTAAAAACTTTTGTCCTTTTCTGAAATTAAAAATAACTTCAGCAATTAATCACTTTTCAGTTTCTGAAGTCTGTTACTCTTCTCATTATTTTTCACTTATTATGTAGTGATGGTGGCACCACGACATGTTGCAGGGAAAAAGTCCATTGCCATTTATCTTATACACTGCACATAGACAGCTACTTTTCTCACTGAAACTAGTGAATATAAATAGCATTATAAATAGACAGCAAATCCTTTAAATATTTTGCTGCTTCGGAGCACTCTGATAGGCAGAAAGACAAACACTTTTGTTCGTTTTGTCACGTCACTGCTGATTTAGGAAGACTGTCCATCAGATCATGCACTAACTGTCACAGAAAGGAAATACTGCCTTCAAAGTTCTTTAATCTCAACTCTATTAAAAGAATGGTGATAATGACCCTACATAAATCTTTATGCAAATAAAGAGAATATTGCATTTTTATTTTCCATAAAGAGGAAGTCAAATCTACACATACTTTGTCCCCTTCTTCTCACAAATGTGAGCACAGCAATCTGACCACTTGGTGAAGCAGTTTGCATCTGATTTATGGTCACAGAAGATAAAGAAGGGTTTATTCAGCCTCTGAAGTTGTTTGATGTCAGAACTAACTTTCTATCCTGGGATTACAGACCCACTTAGCATCTTCAGCCTTCTCCTGGGTCCAACTCCCAGTGGCAGAAGACACAGCTAGTTTTAGCATGTTTTGAAGATATGTGTCTAGGTTCATGCATACATCTGTCCTTCCCACATCCACCCTAGGAAGAGGGAAATTCTTTTCCCGTCATCAGATTTGTTGCTCCAGGTGACTTCAACTGAAGCAAGAATACAACAGGCTGCAACAAGAAAGAAACTCCAAATCTCTCTGCTCCCCTCTTGACCTGTTTATTTAGACAGGTAAATTATCACTAAGCTCTCTGTTCTCTCCAAACTGGCCACAAATATTCCCCAAGTTTAGAAGGAGTAAAATCTATTTCAGCTTCCCAGTCAAACACCCTTTTTACTGTACCCAGAACTTGCAAGTACTATTGGAAAACATATCCAAAAAGTGGATGAATATACTGTCATCCGCAATGGGGGCCAAGACATAAAAGCAGCATAAGGATCTAACAAAGAACACAACTCATCTGTAGCTGGGACACCAGTCAGTAACAAGGACTGTTTTTCAAACCTGTTGTGAGTCAGTGGTCCATTTTCCTTCATACTTACATAAACCATAGTGATTTAATCCCATGCAATAAAGTAAAAATCTTTCTAAATCTTAATTTTTCTCTCCATGGAACTAGTTAAAATTAAGCTGTTTTGGTGGATGTCAAAGAAAAAATAAAAAGTACACAATCTTATTTTTTCATCATCAAAGCATGGTGATGGTTATGATCACTAATTGGCAATATTTCAGATTTGTTCTAAGATGAAAAACTGTTCATTACCATTGGTATTCCATTTATTATTCTGCAACTTTATGGAAAAATGCTAACATTCCCCAGCAATCTAAGCTCTCTTTCTTGTATTTGGGGAAGCAATTGTTCTATGTTTCCCAGTTCTGTCAGTATTTCTGAGGTTAAAGATGTTAAGCAAAATTCTAATGTATTTTTATATTTCTATATTTTTATCCTCATGCAGTTTTACTTTGTATAAAAAAAAAGTTGCCTCTCAAGGAGGAGCTGTAAAGCTACTTGTTCTATTCATTGTGATTGTAGTACAGGCCTTTTCTTCCCTAGGAATGGTACATCTTGCTCTCACTAACATACTTGTTGAATAAGTAATTTTCAGCTCAAGAAGAACAAGCAAAAGCAATTTAAACTAAGCCAGCCACCCTATGACAAAATCCACTCATGTGGCTCAACTGTGATGAGGACTGAAATGATTACAGCTGTTTCTGAATAGTTAAGAGACTTGGATCTCAGTTTGGACTTGTCTAAGGCATTTAGGGTATGATTTTCTTTTTTTTTTAATTGAATAGATAGTGCTGTGACAAGCTGCAGAGGAGTCTCATCCCTTGCTGTTTGCAAATTAAACTTCTCTAGAGAAAAAATTAAGAGATTTTGTTTTGGTGTTTGGATTTTTTGGTTGTTTTT
>VXAU01002840.1:674910-741406 GCA_013399695.1 Formicarius rufipectus
TTTTGTTGGTTTGTTTTTGTTGTTTTTTTGTTTTTTTTAAAAATCCTGGGCTGAATGCTGAATGTAATCTTACTTCTTTTCAAAACAGTACAGAACAGTTGTGTAGTTAGGGTCTGCTTTCACCAAAAAAAAAAAAAAATCCATACAAGAATGTCTGTGTTTACCCTCCTCTTATGTTCGCAATCGACAATTTAATATAGCACCTAAAAACAAGCCTGAGAAAGTGGAAAAAAAAAAACAGTTTACAAGACCCTAATCATTATATATCAGAAATTTAATACCCTACATGTTTGAAAAGGACACTTACTTTAGGCACTAAAGAAAGAAAATACAGTGGGAAACCTGTAACATATTGATTAGAAAAGTTGACAAAAATTGTTAACCCGGTTTTAATCAATTTCATATAAATAGGCATTGAAAATACACCATTCCACATAAAAATAAAAAATAGAAGAGTCATTAGGTATCATGTTATCCACCGTTTTGTAAGCAGTATTTCTCAAAGCTGTTTTACCACATGTGGGGAGGATCAAAATACAGGATTTGGCAAGTATATTTATATACTGAGACAACATTATCGATAACAGTAAGATTGGCACATATCTTCCCAAGAAAAGGGCAAGAAAAAAAAGAGTCAAAAGTTTAATCAAAAGAAATTCTGTCTGCATGAGTGGAAAAACAAAATTCACCCTGATAGTGGTCAGATTAGGGCCCACAGAAACTGTGGAAACTCCACCCTTGGGTATGTTCAAAACTCAGCTGGACAAGGCCCTGAGCACTGCCCTTGTAATTTAAAGTTTGCCCCAGATTGCACAGGGCGTTGGACTAGAGGCTTAAAAAAATCCTAATCTAGCAAACTGTGCCTTATGGCCAAATACTAATTTTTACATTCTGAAGAATAACTGCCTATTTTTAGCTGCACATCCGCACACAACATTTACCAGCCCTATCCAAGAAACAAGTTACACCAGATTATAATTGCAAAGAGTAACTTTTATAGTTGGAAACATATCCATATCAATTTAAAAGCAGAGCAAAGTGGCAAAAAAGCGTTCAGACTAAATTAGTTCTGTCTTTACACAACTTTTTGGATTAAATCCATTATTTTTCTTAACAAATTAATAAAAATACAAACCCAAGGAGACATGAAACAGCATGTTGTATTTCAATATTTTTCTCTCTGCCTTTTGTAATTCATAATTATTGTCACAAAAGTCACAGAAGACAAATCTACAGGCGAGAAAAATAATTTCCACCAGTTGTGGTTATTTTAAAGTAAAGTGAAGCAAACCAGGAAGAAACACAAGCCATTTGCAAATAAGTCAGCTACAGCTCCTTTTAGATCTTTCCACAGAAAGGGCTCTCTCTATAAGATAATGCCAGCCTTGCAGAAGGCTTCCTTTCTAGACAGCTTTACACCAAAGTCAATTATTTCCAAATCAGGGAAATTAAACTTCTCCTTCATTGGATGTTGATAAATCCCACTGCCTAGGTATAAGTAAGTTCACCTAGGAATAACAAAAGATGCTCTTGACTAAGGATGTGGCCATGCTTTAGTCCCTTATGTAAACCACAGTAAAGATTTGTTGGTTTTGTAGCTACAGGTTCTTAAAAATCAGCACAAACAGCAAAATCTAGATTAGAAACTACAAGGTATGTAAAAAAGATTCCTATCAGGGTAAAGAATAGCATAGGAACAACTGGGGTTATTATTAGGATTACATTATACAACGCAAAATGAACAAACACAGAGGAAAAAGGAAGAAAAAGGTAGCTGGAAATTAGAGCATAACACAAAGTTAATTTTTTTTTTATATGTAGCTTTCATGTTTATAGCTACAGTTGCAAAATGTTAGAAGGGAACACTAAAGCAAATCATTTCTAGCAAACTTAATAGTCAACATGAAAACAGTCCACAAGTATTTATGAAAGTTTACGTGAATAAGAGATGAAAACAGCAAAACAAGCAATAAGAATAATGACTAGCACAATCAACTTTTTTTTTTTTATAAATCACCTGGAATTTTGGTCCTTTCAGTTATTTTTGTCACTGAAACAACTGAAATTACTTTGATTTTTTAAAACAATGCAAGGATATGGCCTTTTTGTCTCTGAATTAGGTATGTTTTTTACTGTTTTCAAAACTAAATCAAGCACATGGTAAATAAATCACTTGAGCTAATAGTAA
This sequence comes from Formicarius rufipectus, assembly GCA_013399695.1. Taxonomy (NCBI): domain Eukaryota; kingdom Metazoa; phylum Chordata; class Aves; order Passeriformes; family Formicariidae; genus Formicarius; species Formicarius rufipectus. The sequence continues at coordinate 677,099 of VXAU01002840.1, forward strand.
AAAAAAAGGGCAAGTCTTATGCTTTTTCAATAAAGAACTGTTCTCACATTCTAGACCTTCCTATATTGGCTAGTATGCGTAACAGTAACAAGATCCATTGGGAAGGTTATCGCTACACTCAAAAGTTTCACAACAAAAACAGCCTTTGGTATTATCTAAATTATAAACTACTGAATTATTGCAAGATTAGGCCAATACTACAGACTTAAACAATGAGGTAACAGATTCCCTTCCTTAGTATGAATACAAAAGGTACTGTGTATTTGAGTTCAGTTCATTAAGAGGACAAGAGTGCCCACTTGACTAGCTATTTCTAAAGATGTTCATCAAAACTCTCTGGAATCACACAGGAGCAATAGGATGTTCTTGAGAATGATTCAGCTTCATTTAGGGGCAGCACACTGGAGATGCTAATTCCAGACTTGGCCACATCAGGAGCTTAGACAACCAATTTAGATGCAGAAATCCACTTTCCAGATATCTGAAATCAAGTGAGATTATCTTTGCTGGCCACAGCTACTTAGAGTTGCAGAGTATTTCTTCACATCCTATTCTGGAGCAGGGAATATGGTTTTTTACCCATACATATGTAAGATTGTTCTTTTGTAAGGTACTTCCCTCTCCTGTGCTACATGACCTGAACTAAGGAAGATTTTCTGAGATATACTTCTAATACCAGCTAGCCCCATGACTGGTGTTTTTTTGGTTGAAAATTGGCAACTGTTATGATAGCTGACACCACATGACTTATGCCAAGTAGGCCACAGAGAAAAAAAGGAAAGCCTTAGTATAAAGTTTAGCACCTGAGTCACTGACAGCATTCAAGATATCACTCTGTGAAAGTGTTAAGGACCAGCTAAATTCAGCTAAATGCTCTGATCATATTAGTTCTTTTACTCTCACCACATAACCTTATCAGCCACTCAGTATTGTGCCCCCTTTCCAAACAGACATTAAGGAAAATCATGAAGCAAAACAGAGGAAACAAACTCAACCAATATCGAAAGTCTCAAATTTCTGCTCTCCTGCTGAATTCCCTTATTCCCCTCCCTAACTTATTGTTGTGTTGTTGAATCGCGTTGCAGAGATGACAAGGATTTAAACTCAAAAAGTGTGGCATTCTGTATAGTTTGTCTCATACACTTTGCAAGGGCTTGGAAAAGATTGACCAGTGTGTTTATGCATGACTGGTACTTTCACGTCAGTGTATTACAGTGTTTGCATAAACATTTTGCCTCTTAAAGTAGGAGCAGCTCAGCTCCTCTCCAGCCTGAGCACATTTGTATTTGCACATATATTTTCAATTGTGTATTTCTCAAGATCATTATCAGGCATTGAACAGAAACAATTTATGAATTTATTATGAAATCCAACTTTAGTAATTAAATTACTAAAATTTTATTGCAATTTAGGAAGTAGACATTTTTTCTGTTGGAACTGAATAAAGGCAAGCCTGTTGCACCTGCACGTGAGTCAGGGCAATCCCAAACATAGATGCAGATTAGGCAGAGAAGGGCTGAGAAGAAGAATTTGGGTGTGCTAGTTGACCCATCTCAACATGACTCAACAATGTGAGCTTACAGTCCAGAAGGCCATCTGGATTCTGGAGTGCATCTAAACTGTGGTCATCAGGCCAAGGAAGGTGATTCTCCCTCTGCTCCACTTCTGTCAGATCCAACCTGAAGCCCACATCTGGGGCCCCACCATAAGAAGGACATGGCCCTGTTAGAGCAAGTCCAAAAGAACGGTGATAAAGATGATCTGAGGGCTGAAGCCTTTCTCCTGTGAGGAAAAACAGTTGAACTTGTTCAGCCTGGATAAGAGAAGGCTCTGTGGAGACCTTAGAGCCCTTCCATAGCTAAAGGGAGCCTAACAATAAAGTTGGAAACGGACTTTTTACAAGGAGCGATAAGACAAGGAAAAATGGCTTTGAACCAGCAGAGAGTATATAAGGAAGGAATCCTTCAGTGTAAGGGTGGTGAGATACAGGAACAGGTTCTCAGAGAAGCTGTGGCTGCCCCATCCCTGGAGGTGTTCAAGGCCAGGTTGGATGAGACTTTGAGAAACTTGATCTTGTGGAAGGCATCTGTGCCCATGGCAGGGAGGCTGGAATTGGATGATTTTTGAGGTCACTTCCAACCCAAGCCATTCCATGAAATGTCTCAACAGCAGAAATATTTCATGGTATTGTCACTTTTTCCTCTAGGATACAAAAATGCTGTTAACACTTTAAACGAATTCCTCTCATTGGCTGCAGAATGCAGGACACCATCTTGTAAGTTGTTACAATAAAAGTTATTTTTCAGTGTAGATTACAGCAAAACTGTGCTCAGTTTACTCTTTATAGAACAATGGTTCATATAATAGCATATGCAACTGAGATGACTTTTTTTTTAGGATCCAGTTGATGAAGAGATACTGCAGATGGATTAAGTTGTTCTAGATTTATACCAAAATAATAAACTGGCTTACATGAATTCAGTATTATAAAAGCTCCAGTCGTATCTGCTGACATTAATTAGACACAATCAGTTAAATTCATCTTCGTAATTACATCTAAAATTAGCTCAGACCCTGCAGGGAGTCTTGTAAGCTTGTCAGTGTGTCAAGTTGAAAACATTTGCAGCATTCAAAATTTCACTCAAATCTCCTGTGACTGATTCAGGAATGTGCAGAATAGAGTCAATCAGAACATGTGCCAAACTTCAGTTCTCAAATTCTTCATCTATATAAAAAAATTGGGTTTTTCAAAGTACTTCAGAAAATCAAGCAGACAGCATATTTTCCACTGCCAATAAATCTGCAATGGACCCATCTATCTGAAGTGTTTACAAGGTACACAGGCATTTTTAGAAATCAATGCAAACCACTTCTGTCACTCGGCAGGAGAAGAGAGCATCATTTTGAGTGGAGCACGCAAAACTTTGTTCAACTGTTTTTCAGACTTCAGGTGCAAATGCCAGAGACAGCCAGCACAGTGAGAAAAAACATTTTGAAATATTTCTATTAGGAATAATTCTGCAGTCATTCATACATGAATATACATGACTAGGCAATTACAATGGTTTTCCAACAGCAGCTTCAAACTTAAGATACAAAATGTATGTGCACAAAGGAGAACTGCTAAGTGATTTTATTATTATTCATTCATATTAGTTTGTTTTGCTTCATGCCTAATACCAAGGTTAACTATAGCATTGAAATGTGTGCAGCATTTTAATAGCTGTTTATCTGTAGGTCTGAGATAGCTAGATGCATTCTCCTGGGACAAAATATAAACCTGACTTCAGTGAGACAGCTTCTTCTGCCTGAGTACTCTTTCATTTTCTACTGGAGATGAACAGTGATGAATAACTGAAATCTTCATCAGAAATTATGTCAACAACACTGTGGTATTTTAAGGGGAGAAAAAATTAAAATAATTTCTATTTTAACATTGATTTCCTGAAGAAATTGAAAAATCTGTATCTACATTATAAATTAACAAAAAAGAGGGAACAGTTCAGTATATCTGATAAATTGTATAATGAAGTGCTCTGTACATTCACAGCACAACTGGCCCCTGGGAATAGTGGAAATCAAACATGATTATCTTGGTTCCTTTTCCCTTTTTCACTTTACTGTCTGCGTTTGTAGCAACCGAACCCTGCAGATGGGTTTCATATTCCAGGCATGATTGTATATAGCTGTCAGAGATGAACTGTAGCATACATTTTATAGGAGATAATAGAAAAAGGAGAGGGGTAAGATAAGTTATTTAGAGATCATATGCATGACCAAAATTTGTGGGACAAATGTTCAACTGAGTTACTTAATTCCCTCTGCCATGTTCCTTTATCTTTATTTGATATAAACATATGCAAGACAGTTTTAAATGAAACAATTTCCTGTTCCTATTCAAAGAAATGAAAACACGAGGAAAACCTTAATTCAACACTAGCAAGTCCTCTCAATATTGCAAAGAAATTTCTTCTTGAAGGAATATACCTGGAGTATCAACAGTATTGATAAAGTGTAGGTGGTAAGCAATTTTTCTAATAGGAAGAAAAGTAGCAATCAATACAGCAGAAATCAAAATCAGATTTCTTCAACAACTAGCTAGAGACCTACTAGGTGTCTGTATGTGGTTTATTACTTTGCTACTAAGGAGATTGGATGTCTAATAAATATACTGAATTAAAAGTTCATAAAAATATTTATCTGTCTAAATATAGACAATGCCACCCTTGGAGGCTTTAGAGAGAAATTTTACTGGCAGCTTTCTAGAATCTTGACACATGTGAATCAAGCCAAACCGGAGGGGAAAAAAAAAAAAATATCAACAGCTGAGCTGTTTAAGAAGCAGCAAGCTTACTGACCTTGCAAAATGTCAGTAAGTACAGAGATGACTTCATGCACTATCAGTCCCGTAATTTTGTTTTAACTCCCACCTTGCTAAAGCTCTACATCTCCTCTGTTACCGCTCTCCCAAAATCTGGCATCAATGACCTAAGGGACTGCAGTCACAGATGTGCCAGAACAGAAGTACACTAACAGCTGCACCAAAAATCACAGAAATTACAGTGAAAAGTCTCATTACATTTGTTGTAGTTTATAGACCTTAGTCGCCTGCAGAAGAAATCAGTATCAGGGGAAAGGATTAGGTGTATAGTGACAGACTCAGCCAACATCCAACTGCTCTGACAATAGGCAACAGCAAAGGCCTAAGAAAGATTGTAAGACAGCAGAAGTATTTATTCTTCCCCACATAGTCATCTGGTCACAAGTGATCTGTGGTGTAAGGAATTCATAGAATGGATTAGGTTGGAAGGGACCTTAAAGATCATCTAGTGAACTTCATTTATAAATTCTGAGGTTTGAGGTAATATCTTTGTGACTTACCAGATCTTGATAACAGATCAACAGCTCTTTTTTATCTATGAAGATTTCTAGTTGCTTTTCTATATCTGTATAAACACTGGGTTTTGCAACATGTAGCAGAGCTTCCCAATTTCACTATTTAAGGCACAAAGAAATCTTTTACCTAACTCTATTTCATTTTATAACCCTGATTTCTTGAAACAAAAACTAATACTTGAATGACAAACCTTAATTCCCTCTTCACTTTTCCATGCATTCTTATCACCTTTCCCTTCTGTTTTCCCTTTTCCAGCCAGAAAATTCCTAGTCTTCTACTCTTTCTTTACTCCCATAGCATGTAAATGGTCTTTATATTCCAGACACACTGAGTGAGGAGAACCTATCCGTATTCCAGCATAGGACCCTTAGTTTAGGGTGTGAACTCAGAGTAAATCAGGCACAATTTCACTAGCATCCTATGTCCTTTTGTTTTAAGTATACCTAGATGTGCAACTCTTGCTCAAATAAGTTTTCTGACTGAGCAAAGACTAGGCCTGTGGCAGCTTCAGGGCTGGCATTCCCTTCACCTGCCATGCAGTGTAAACCACAAGACAGAATAAACATTTATGAGCATCAGGTGACCATCTAATGACAATGTTGCCTGTTAAAGTCTTATGAATGTTCATTTCATGGACTTATCCTGAGACCAGTGATAAAGGAAAATGCTTAGGATGACCTTTGTTCCTAAGTACAGAGGAACTAGGCAGTCTTTATTTGCCCTCTTGCATATTCAGCTCTTCCCTGTTCTCCATCCTTTTGGAAAGCAGCACAGAAGCTTCCCTGCAGAAGCAGAACACACATGGTGCAGTCCACACTGTGAAATCCACTCCACCATCCTCAGCAGGACCTACCACCTAGGTCACTCAATGGGGGGCATTCAAAAGGTACACAAGAGAGGAAAGAGTCTGACAACTAATGGAAATAACTTCCTCTAGCAGTCCAGCCTTTGGCATTCTGCTTTCTTATCACTAGCTATTTTCTATGAAAATTACAACTCATGGTGTATAATCTTTACTACTGACTAGATTGAAAAGCTACAGACAGAATGTACCCACCACATTCAGGTGGATCTTTCGATTGTCTAACCAGAGTGGATTGCCCTTGAAAAATCAACTGGGTCTGTAGGATTTTACTCCAGTCTCCTCATGGATCTTTAATGGACTCTTGATATTGCTTGGGGAATTTAGACACCATTAGTGAAACATTTCTCTCCTTTTCCACTACCCCCAATCTTTGTTTGGGTTACCTGACTGGAGAGATTCATTTCTGCAGTGTTTTGAAGGGTTGGAATAAAAGAATAATAATAATTTAAAAATCACAATCTTTATTCCAGTACACAACAGTAAGGAGAGTGTGGGAGTGTGGAATGCCAGCTCAGAGTACTGATTACTCTATACCTCTGTTCTTTCTCTTTGTAACATCATGTTCATGCCTTTCCATGTGAAACTTTCCCTGTCTGCATAGAAAGGCTTTTTTAATCCACTAACTGGAAAGTGATGTATACCCTAATGAAATGTTGCCTGCAGTAAACAAAGAATATTTTCATTCTCAACTCCTTCAACTCTTCCACTACTGGACTGATTTTTAAATACATATTCTTGTATGTTTGACAGTACTATTCATTAGTTATCTATACACACTTCACTCTAGATTTCAATAAAATTTAATTGCAGAGTACTGTATACAGGGAGAATACTTCTTTTTCCTGATGATTCCTTAAGTAATCCTACCACCAACCTATTAAAAATGAGTGAATCTCCTATTCAGATAAATGTTAACCTCATAATAAGAAACAGTAAAGTTGGTCTCCTAAACCAAAGGTATACTGAGGCAATCACTGTTTAGCAACATATTTGATTTTTCAGAAAATTCAGTCTGATTATCAGTGAAAATATAGCAGATCACAGATGTTTCTCTAACTACCCCAATAAAGCCTTTTCTTTCTTTTCATTTCAGAAAGAAACAGCAGCTCTGCAAACACACAATGGTTCAGGTTAAGAGATTTGAGAAAACACACACACAAGGTCACTATGTTTTAGCATAGAAATTACAGTCTATCCATTTGCCCCACCAAGTGCTCCACTTCTATAAATTGAGTCACCACTAACTGTTCGGTTCACTACAGCTCACTCCATTTCTGAAAAAGATAATATTCTACGAAGAAACAAGGAGGACAGGTTGTTGGTAAGATCCCATACAATAACATTTCATGTCATTTCAGGAAGGACCACAAGAGTTAACCTGAAAGTTTACCAGCTCTATTTTTTTTGTCCTCAAAGTCCTCGGGAGATAATGCTACAAGGTTTTTTTAACTGTAGGAATACAGATGGAATTGATGAAAATGAACTTATGAAGTGCAACAAAGTAAAGACTGGATGCAAAATAACTGCCAAAGATTAAAGGACACTTGTGCTCTCCCATAGGACTAAAAACAAATTAGTTTTCCTGGTAAATTGCCTACATTACATGCTTTCAAATTTATCTGGAAAGCAGAATGTTCTTTGCATGGCAAAAATTTGCTGCCATTCATCACGACTATACTATTTAACTCAAAATAAACCATAATATTCCTCCAGCAATATCAAGGTCCTATAGGGGAGCAGCTTTTTTCCTAAGTTCAACAATTTCTAGAGCTAGTTCCAGTACATAATTTTATGTCAATTTTTAATAGATCGGGAGCAAATGGAAACTTGAAAAAAAGGGATGCATGATATATTAGAATAATGTATTTTTTCCCAGTTAATGCTGAAAAGTGCAAGGCTAATTTTGATTATTTACAGTCTCATTCTTCACCGAAAATGCTTTCCTTTTAAATGAGACCATTTAGTGAAAAGAAGGTGTCTTATTTTTTATGGACCACAAACTCAGTGACAACTTCTTTGAGCCATGCTGATATTTCTTTGGAGGTAAACAGGAAGATTTGCAATGGTGAGGATCACTTAACAGATTTTTCAAAAAAAGTACAGCTTCAAGTTTAAAAAGATTCAGGGAGAAAATGGAACCAACCATGTTGGTTCAGATGAAAGATCTGTCTAGGTCAGTATGTTGTACACAGTAATGCCAGTAGATTTCTAGGAAAAAGTAGAAAGGAAATGAGAAATATATTTCCAAAGAAGTGACACCCAGCTTTTATCATGTTGTTCTGAAATTCTGAAGTTTCCTGACCACAGCTGACATATTCCTTTTAATAGCCTAGATAATTTTTTCTTCTATTAGTGTATCCAAGCAGTGTTGCACACCAGCAAACTTTTAGCATCTGTAACAGCCCACAAAAAGGAATTAGATAGCTTAGCTCTGCAATATGCATTTTTTACTTTATTTTCAACCTGCAACAAGCAATTTCAATACATGCAAGTCCGTATAAGAGTTCATATGGAGAATAGTACTGACAGCCTAATTCTTTTGGACAAAATTCTTAAAATTCACCCTTATTTTATCCACCCTTGAATTCACCAATCTGTTGCTTTAGATGAGGAAAAGCCTCTCAATAGGTTAATTACTTTGGAATTCCTGACATTTGTGTGAAACTTTGTCTGAAAATCAGCTTGGCTCTGTTCAGGCTTGGGTTGGGTCAGCACTTCTTGGGTCAGGTAGGCTTGGGTGGGCTCAGCCCCGCTCATCCCCCAAGGAGTGGTGGCAGCCTCAGGAGGATGCGCCCACCCCCAGTGTCACCTGGCTGGCCCAGCCCCCTCAGGCTGTGGCCCTGCACTTACAATCCATACAGATGTTTGTACCTCCAGGGCTTGGCTGCTCCCAGGAAAGGTCACTGCCACAGAACCAGGTGAGGATTTCCTCCCCATCCCAGGCAGCATGTTTTCCTCCCATGTCACAGAGCTGGTACATGAAAGGAGATAAAGGAGCATTTGTCTCTGTAACAGTGATACATTTAAGTTTTTAATTCTGTCCATCTCTGATCCCACAGTCTTTGAAATGCCTAAGTTTTGTTACTTCTCTGATAATAAATTGCTCTGAATTGTCACATCAGTGTCAACAGGAAGTTTCCTACCTTAGATGCTGTTGTATTGCAAGGCAACTTTGGATAGGTTATATTTGAGGCAACATCAAAAGCACATTGTTTTCTACCACATTTCTATCATCCTAGATCTCCTTTCTTATAACCACTTTTCATGCAAGTCTCTTCCCACTAGCATATGTGATTTTTTTGAAAGGCATTGCTGAGATCCTTCTCAGCTACCCAAATTACTTTCTCTTCTGTTTGTGGAGGGTTTTTTGCCAATATTCAACTTTTAATTTTCTTATAAACTTTGTATTTTCCCCAAATTAATATTTTATTATCCTCATCAACTAGTGTGAGCATCTCTTTCATCATTTCAGTACTACCTTCAGATTTCATTAAACTATTATCAATACCCTCTCTAAGTGCTTAAACAAGGAGACTTAAACAGTTTAATAAAACTGTTCCTAAGACAAATTTCTGGACGGACTGCTGTTACTCATTGCCTATTACATTAACTGGTCTGGCTAGCTTAAGATATATAACCCCATTCAAGCTAGTTCATATTCAGTTTCAGCTAAGATTTTATAAGTAATTCAACAAAATTATAAGCAGTGAAAATTTCTGTGTCCTTACCTTCCATCCACCTTTTATATTTTCATCAAGAAGCAATAGAATTTTTACTGGCAAGATATAATCCCATTTATAAAAATATGCATAACAATTTTTTTCTACTTTACAGAGGAACTATTGTACTATCCAATAATATTTTTCACATGCTGAAATACAGTGAAAAGCAGTACCTGAGAAAAGTCTTTTGGAGGGTAATGAGTCACTGCTTTCTAGATTTTTAAATGCCTTGCCTGACCCTAAGTCTTAGGCCAATATAACCTCAATCAGTCTTAAAGCTGATTTAGTAGAATCAATATATAACAACCTTAAGCATCAATTGCAAAGGAATTGCAATTCACTCTCATCTCCTAACAAGTAAACTGATATAGAAGATAATTGAACCTTAAGTGTCTCATGGCTTTGAATCCACTTCATGGCAATACTTGAAAATTCTATTGTAATTGTAATAACGTTATCAGCTACTCTTTCCCCTTTCTCATCTCCACAGTACATAGATATCTAGGCCTTTCCTTCCTCACTTAGGATCAACCATCTGATTCTTGCATTCCTGGATCAGACACACACCAGTTGACTGATGTCCATCTTTCTGTGTTCTTGTCCTTCCTGGCAGACTGATTTAGTCAGACTGTTTAGTGGAAGGGATCCCACTGCCAATTCATAAACCAACTTTTTTCCATGTCAGTTTTGATCCCACATTCCAGATTCCCATCTACTAGGACCTGATTTCTTCATTTGTGCATGGTCATATAAAACCTCTTGCTACCTTCAGCATGGATAATCCCACAGAGGAGAATTATCTACAGGGAATTTTGTGAAAATGCTGCCATTCATTGTTGATAGCTTGTAAGTCTTCATGCCCCTTCAAAAGCAACAAGCTGATGATTCAGTGTCTGAGGAAAAAAAAATAAACCTGGATATTTGAGTCATCATAACAATAGTGTTGAGACAGTGATTGCAGATCACTTCAGTTCTTATCTCTAGCCCTATACTCTACACTAGTCCCTTAAGCCAATTCTTTTCACTAGTACCTGAAGCAAGCTCGCTACCACTTGAAGCTCCCAAACTATTCCCATGCACTAACCTATCTCTCTGACCCAGTTATGTACCTCTAGCCCTAACCAGTTTGGACATGGGGAGGCAAAAGAAGTGCAGGGATTTTGAGGTCATGGTCAAAGGAGAAATCCCTGCTGCCCCTATTAATTCCTAGCAATAAGGCATACCATTTTTATGCAAAATCGCCTTATTCTCTTTGGATATGTGAGCAAGCATGGTGTAGGGTTCAGGCCACATTTTCCCAATGTCAGAACTGACTTCCCTTGCATTGTAGTGAAAGTGCTTAATTTCTCAAGATGAAGTGAATATTTCCAGATCTCTCCATTTTCCGTTTGTCACATGCATCTATATTGTCTCTATGTATTCAATGCTGATGGAAAAGGAGGCATGACTGAGTTGAGTATTACAGAAAGATCAATGTGTATGGGAAATAGCTACTAATCCCACTGTAATAATGCAGTTTGCAGTCAGTAATTAACACACATGGATGAAGTGATCTATACAGTAATTTTATACATTAAACTTATACAGCTTTTCTTCTTATAAATCTGTATTTAGGCTATATATGGTCTGTTTTTTGATGTTAAATGATTATAAAGCACTAGTTCTTCATTCCAAACCTATGCATCTACTTCAATGCCAAAAATATTATTTTCCCCTTAGAATGAACTTGAAGTTTAAAGTATGGTTTCAAAATAAAATTAATGTCACACAAAATGAACTTAACAGTGAGCCACCTAAACAGAGAAGTAGCCCAGTCTTGAGAGATCTGCCAAGACAGCAGGTCAAGGGCCCTCATAGGAAATTGATATTCTTAACTAAAGTAGTATGGAAACTTTCCTTCACTTTATCTTAAAAAAAAAGCCACTGGTTCATTAATCTAAGCAGAATTCTTCTTTCAGTGGCTATAAATTTAAAAGACAAGGAAAATCTGATGGTATTTATAGGAGATATATAGATGTGGTGCTTAGGTGCAGTTTAGTGGTGGATTTGGAAATTCTTAAAAAGTGGTTGGACTCAACCTTAGACAAAATCTTAAGCAATCGTATTTCCTCACTAGCAAAATCAGGTAATTTTTGGAGTAACTTTGATATTGATTAGTCTCAACTTTGGGTCTTTTGAGGGTTGTAGGGGTTACAGGAAAAAATTTCAAATGTTTCACAGAAGATGGCTTTGGAAAAATACATAATTTTACCTAAGCCATTTACTAAAAATCCCTAGCATGTCATGATGCAGAACAATGCCTTGAAATTTGGCAGCATTTGTGGCTTGCTACACCTCCTTATGGTCATAGGTCCCACATCCTCCTTAGATACCCGACAGAATTTGACAACAAACATATTCAAAGACTGTTCCAGGTCTGTTCAGGTGTTACTCTTGCTGCATCTAGTTACCAAAACTGATGATACAAGATCTGAGAAGAAAGCTCTCTTTTCTCACAGAGGAAACGACCTAATGCAAATGAGTCATACAAGTAAGTGGAAGAGTTGACAGGTGGCAATCAGGCTCCAAGTCTGAGAAGAATCAAGGATCTCAGCTTAAACTTGTTTGAAAGGGCTAGAAGTCACTAAAATATCTGAAAACTCTTGCATAAGTTTTGAGAATGGTAGTAAAAAAGGAAACAGTTTGATCAGGCAGGAACCAAAAGCAAGAACAGAACGGGGGACATTAAGAAGAATCTTGTGGATTTAATCTCCTACATGACTGTTGGTAGATGATACTACAGTTCCACGTAACTGCAATCCTGACAGGAAGACAGGAACAGACTTTTTTCAAAGTAAACACACAGCTAAAAAGTCCACCAATAGAAGTGGTCAAAGCAACAAATATTTGTAGTAGGTTACAAGAGGAGGTAGTTGGACTTGGCATTATTGGACTTAAACTGAACATTTTTCAGAAAAAGGTGGTCCTGTCTGCTTAGAGGGGTCTCACCTCCATTCCTGAAAATTCCTGGGCAGAACTCAGTGGCTTGAGATACTCAGAAGGACAGACAATTTAATAACAACTCCTCCATTTGACCATGATTAAAATATAAAAATAAAGTGAACAGTGCCAGTAAGAATTTAGGGGTTTTTTTTCAGGACATTATGAGTATCAACAGGCTGATGCATACTTATAATGCAAGAAAATGTTGTAACTGGCTCATTAGGAAACACCAGTTAATATCACCCTTTGAACATTTTTTTGGCTTTATTTACAAAAATACCACCAATTAGATTTTAACAGCAATATGGAACATTACGAAAATATTAACATGCAATAAATACTGATCCCAGCAGGAATTTTTTATTGCCATAATTACTCAAGTATAGACTATTAGCAGTACTTCCGCCCAGCTAAAACATCAAAGCATCTTTTAATTAATTTCATTTGCTTCAGACACTAATAAGTGTCAGCATCTTAACTCATTTTAATTTATCCTTCTCTCTGTCCAATTTTATTCTTTCCACAAATTAATGCCAGATCATTACTACATTTGTTTTTGCTTAACCTCAGAATAGCCACCCATGCAGCTATAGCATGCTAAAGTCAGAAAGTGTGGGGAAATATTCAAAGAAATTATGCACAGTGAAATTTCATTCTTTTACAGTTTCTCTGTCAGTTGCTGTCATTTTTACCCCTTACATGAGGTCAGTTTTAGGTCCTAAGATAGCTTTGTTTCTTGAAGTCTTAAAGGCATAAAGATGTAGTTAGTGCTAGTTTCATGGACTGATAAATGTGATTGAATTGAAACTAACTTTTTCAAGTCCAGATGAGGCCAATTTCCACCCCCTCACAACTCCTTTTTTTCCCCCCTCATTCTGCTAGTGGTGTTAGTTTCCTCCAGGAACAACCATGTAAATATGCTTTGAACCCTTCAGCAAGTGACACCTTTAGAGGAATTATTTTATATACAATTGTTTCAGTCCTGACACTTGCAAGGGTTCACTTGCATGCTCACTTAAAAGGAAAAAAAAAATATATCCCTAGCGCTGCTGGAGACTAGTCCAGAGGTAGGACAAATTAAAACAAACAAACAAAACCACTCACAAACAAACAAATCCCAAAACAAACAAATGAAAACTGTCACAGAAGGATTACAGAATAATAGCACTATTTTCTTCCAACTCTAGAAAAGTAATTTCTACAAGAAGTATTTTTTATTTCCTTGGTTTAAAACCTATAGTCAAACCTCAACAGCAGGAAATGCGTGAAATGTCAGAAATTACTGCTAGTCTTTCAGGGGTTTGTCAGATCAGCTGGCTCATTCACCAAGTACAACTTGCCTTGATGGAACAAACTAACATATTTTGTCTTCTCAAAATAAAAGATCTGCCACATAGATATATCTGACAAATAGGAAAGCTGCAGTTTTACTTGCCAAATAATCCCTGAAAGCACCTAGATAGAATCACAAAACCATTTAGGTTGGAAGAGATCTTTAAGATCAAGTCCAACCATTAATCCAGCATTTCCAAATAAACCACATCTCCAAGTGCCACATCTACAGAGACAGTCAAGGAGGTGCAGAGTCCTTGATGCAATTAAAGACTCTGAAGATTCAGACTTTTTCCTAGGCTTTAGCTAAGTTAAAGGTTTAGGTATATTTTTTGCCCTCTAAAAAAGAAACCCTGACTGACTGAATAGCATAAATCCTGTCACAAAATAATTAGAAACATTATTTATCATACACCAACCTTGATAACATATTGGGTTGTCGATCCTGAGAACTGCAATTGCAGTTCCTTTTATTACTGAAACTACATCTAAATACAGTGAATTCAAGGCATTGTAGGACTTGCCAGACAGCAAGCACACACTCATTTTAAAAAGCTCATAGTCTGTTGCCTTTCACCCTTCAAAAATGAGTAAATAAAACTTAGCACAGATGCAGGCACAAATTCAAAAGACCAGTGACACAACTTTTACAGCATCCAAAAGGTGACAAGTGATAAACTGAATTCAGATATACTCTAAATGGAGAGAAAAGTATGTTCTCATTGAGTGGATATCAACATTCAGTATTTTTTAAGACTAAAACCATAACTAAGCATCATCATAAATAGAATAACAAGATATTTTAAAATTAACTGAACAGGAAGGTCTTGGCACAAGAGAGGAGACACTTCTGATGTAATACTTGCAGAAAAGTCCCCAGAGTATGAAAGGATTCAGTTAATAGATTATGTTTATATTGCATTTAGGTTTTTCTCTTCAAGAAGAGACAACAAACAGCTAGTACATGTGATCACTTAGCTCATGCAGAGAATGAAAGTTTGGGCTGCAGCAGGCATGGTGGTAGAGTACACATCACACCCCTGTTGTAGGAACTGGTGCAATGCAGCCTCTGTGCTCTCCTTGGGAAGGAACATGAGGCATAAAGAGATGGTACCCATGTAACTTTTAACAGAATACACCAGGAATAGTGCTAATTTGTCAAAGAGAAGTAACTGCCCAAGGTCAGTGGGCAATCAAATAGTAAAGTTTCCACTAAAACACTGGGCTCCTACCTCCACCTGGTCAACAAATTTGGTGTCCCTCTACTTTTCTTACATGCTTGCTTCATATGAATTGTTTATCCTCTTGACTCTCTTCTTGAACACTAAGATGCTCATTTACTTTCCAATCAATTCCTATGTTGTTCATACTTCTCCACTGGAGTAATTGATCACTCCTTACCTCCAGAGCAGAGCTAAGGACCTAACACAGCTTCAACTGAAAAAAGCAGCAAACTCCATCCTAATCTTTGCAAAAATAAGTGCAGGATTAAAATTAGCAGGCAGTTATTCTGCTGTATTTATCCCAAAGGAACTCCATGAAAAGTGGTACTGAACAGAAAGGAAACTAGGTCTTACAGAAACTCTGTACTCACAAGAGCACATTAAGGCACTCAGGAATCAGAAGACAGCCGATGGCTGATACTTTTCTTTTCACTTATCCCTCACAACTATCTTCTGTCTATCCTTATACCTGTTCACAAGGCTGTGGTGTAGCGTGTGGATTGGTGCCTAAGGTTAAGCAGGACACATCAGAACACCTCAATCCTCTCCAGGGTATGATTCTTTAACTCCTTAGCAGCACTGACAGCTGCCTTGGTGTTCTGCTTCAAGTTCCCCTGCCTCTTTTTCAAGTCCTTATTTACAGAGAACTTTTCAGTCAATCAGCTCAAGGAATGAAAAGTGTCAGATGCCTATCACTTCAGCTGTAACAGCAACACGCTCTGTTATTTGCTTCCATTGGCTAGAAATGACAGGGATGGAAATTAAGCTATAGAAAAGTATTTGGTTGTTGCTTTCACTTTCATTTGAAGTTTCCAAATCCTGCCTCAGTATTTGCTGTTGGTTGTGTTTCTCTAAAAAAGTCTTACACAACAAATTTCTGCAAGTAGTTGTGTTTGCACAGCTCCCCACACCACACACTAAACACAAATTATCATCTTTGATGCTGAAATCAGGGCCAATTTTAACAGTGGATTTGATCACTTGTAACCAAGTATAACAATAGCATGGCAGAAACATGATGAAACAGGATGAACAGCTACCATCACCTTGAAGGAAAAGAGCTTTCTATCTTCAAACCATGAAGTTTTATTATTAATTTATACAACTATGTATAGTTGTCATAGTTGGCAGTTCAGCATGACTTCATTTGCATTAGTTACCAATAATAAATACTATTTTTCCAGTTCAGTAGTTTGATTCATTGCTCTCTTCCACTGCCCTCAGCTCCTCCCTGATTATGCATCTGTGGCAAAAGATACCAGAAAGGCAGCTCCCATTTGATGCTGTGTTTGTCTGTATTTAGTTTGTATTGTATGGCTTCAAACACAAGACACAACCCCTTTTCTTTAAATACAAATGTATCTTCTGAAATTTTGTATACCTTGAACAGGAAAGGAACCAGAACTACTGCCCAAGCAATCCACGACTTTCACAAGCCTAAGGCCCTTTTAACCTGACTGGACATATATATGCGTAGGTGCTAAACCAGAAAAGACCCTTTTTCAGAAATACTGCAAGATTCTGTGTGCAAAAAAATGGTAAGAATTCTTTAAACATACAGTGAATTCAAAATATTTTAGTTGATTAAAAAAAAGACTTTTAAAAAGGTACACTTAAAAAGGTTTCTTTTCATTTCCTGTGGATTAAATTAAGAATATTATAGAGCCCTACAAATTCAGTGCCAAGTTTTTTGTGGTCCAGAAATTATGGGGGTTCAGTTTTTCTTCATGGTCTTTGTTTAGAGCAAACTGAAGTAAAAAGTATGAAGTATAAAGCAATAGAAGTTGATTCAGATACTCCATAGGTCTCACTATTGGAACTTTATGTCTCTCATGTTAGTGTACAGAGGAGTGGAGAGAGGCCTGAGGAGAGTTCTAAAAGCATTGCCACCATCTTTCATCAACCTGGAAAACACAGATCTTTCTATCCAGTCTCCTACTCTAAGATGAGTCTGTTCCAGGCAACAATGGCACAGGAAAGGAAAGCAAGGAGAAGTCAATTCTTTCAAGCTGTCAGAAGAGTAAAAAGAAAAAAAAATACTTTGCTGCTGGTTGAGCTGAGTACAAATAAGACAGAAAATGGCTCCAAAAGTGCTGTCAAGACATATTTAGTAAACAGAGTTACAATGCTATTTAGGCTCAGTTGTGGATTTACTACAGAAAGTCAAGTATGAATTCAACTTCTGACTCATCAACTTCAACTCCATAAGTGACAAAACATGTCAGATGACTAACTTCAGACATGTAATGCAGATGTTCACATATGCACACAAAGACTTCCCTCTGCCCACAGCTCCCTGTGCCTCACACCTGTATTGCCTGTTCAGTCCTGCAAACTTCACAGAAAGGCTCTGGGTGCTCACTGATATGACTGTGCTTGATGAAAATAGGCAGCCAAATGCTCTTAATATTCATGTATGGTAACACCTTCAAGGGAAACAACAACCTAGGGCTCTTGAAACACAAGTCTAAGACAACTGTTTTGAATGATTTTGACACATGGCTTAATTAATGCCACTAAACTTTCCTGTTTGTGAATGTTAAAAATCCTGGAATTAAGATATGAGGGGTGGCTTGTGTATAAGGGAAAATGAATGTTGGCTGAGAGAACGAAATTACATAGCACGGTGATATACAGCAAACTTCAATACAAAGTTCTGTACATAACAGCCTGATAATTAAGGTCAGAGAAACACTCTACTACCTAGTTTTAGTAGAGCCAATACAGCAGAAGTGAACACAAGTTTTGCACTTGCTGGAGATATCCACCAGAAAGCAACACCTTTAAAAGGTCTTGCTCAAAACAGACTTCTGTTATCAAACACTGTGGGTGTTGGGTGATACAGAAAAATCCATATACAAGTAACATTCATTCATACTTATACTATCATTAGCTGCTCAATGGCATGCAAATAAAATGGATTATTTAAGAAATTAGTATTTTCCTCTTCATTAATATCAGTTTCCTCAAATATTTCTGCAGTGGTCCATTTTCAGACACACACTTCCCCCACTAAGAAAAATTTTGAAGTCTATTCCAGCACAGTATTAAAAGCTTCTTAAGCCATGGTGCTTGCGATGTTCTGTATTATAGTCTGTTCTGTACAACAGCTGGCAGAGGAGACAAGAAACAAAGCTCTGTTACAGTAAGTCTCCATAGTAGTGAGTACTTCTCACAACAGGAATAGCTGAGAAGGGTGGGTGATACAACCTTCATGTACTGTCCTTGAAGCAGAACTGAAAACGTAAAAAGGTAAGAAGTTGTAATCAGAATTCCCAAATTGCAGAGATTTCTATTCACAGTCTCTGCCAAGAAGTGATGGCAGTCAAAAATGTTATTGCAGTCCTCTGACATAACAATGTGAACTAGCTGAAGAACTTACCTTTGAGTTCAGTGAGGAAATGCCATACCATTTGAACAAATAATATTTACAGGGACTGCTATTACACGCAAGGAAAAAAGTAGTGGGAGTCTCTGTATATGATTAAAATGTTGGGGAGAAAAATACTGTTTTCATCCCTAAATTACAAAGTCAACTGCTTGTGCCATCTCATTAGCCTAGAGGAAATGCATCCTATCAAAACCAGTGGGAGATGGATTGGGTCCATACCAGAATTGCTGTTAATATGATTCATGTGTAATAACAACAGTGAGCATTTGCACACTGTTTATACTTATATTTTCCAAAAGGTTTTATAAATATTATTTACTTAATTTACTAAACAACCATTCAAAGAAAGATTATTAAATAAATGCCTGAGGAACACAAGCCAGAGGTATTTTCCTTAACCTTTTCTCATGCTTTGTCTTTCACATACTTATAACAAATCTCTGCTGGAAAATCATTCAGATAATTACTGTGAATTATGTTTGAAAGTTTATTTTTCAACTGCAGCTGCAGAAGTGAATCACTTAAAAGACAGTCTGTCTTATCCATTAAAAAAGAAGTCCCAATAAACCAAGGTCTTTGGATTCAAACAGCATCACAGGGCAAGTTTTGTGAAAGGTGGCTATTCTTCACTCAGAATGCTGTTGCAGTCCTAGCTAGCCTGCACATCTCCAAGCACAGCCAATTAGACACCATGTTAGACTTTATTAACAAAGCAAGATGTTTCTGCCCTATGTTTCTCACTGCTCTCAGCCAGCTAATTATTATCAAAATATTCATATTTAGAGGAAAAAATATTGCCAGCTTTTACAAAAGGGAATAAGTAGCTTGACTAGCATTTATTAAAAGTTTAGTTTGACATTAATAAGAGCTTGGTGGTGGGAGAGCTTTCTTTGAAATTAATTCTGCTACTTTTACAGAGGCTTGCATTAGTGGACAATAGCTACAGAGTGAGCCCTGTCCTTTATGCTTCTATATATCCACCTGCTGCTTCCTCCTCCAGCCAAGTGCTTTTACATTTTCTCAGCTCTCCTCCATCTTTCTAATTAGCACCAGTCTTCCAGGTTTCTGGAGGGAGCTGAAAGTGCCACATTCAGCAAGGAAGCACCAAACACAAGCCACTATAAAAGTAATGGCAGACCTTCTCAGACTGCACAATTTATTAATGTACTTCCATATCAGAGGCTCCAACAGGAAGGACAGGGGTGTATTTCCCCAAGACATAAAAACAGACTAACAAAACCAAAACACAATCACCAAAATCTCAGCACTCTTCCAGGAAGTACAATTCTGTACCTCAATTTAGATGTTTTTGAGATCCTCTGAATAACTGTAATCAAGTCCCTGCTAATGATTGTATTAGCTGATAAAAACAACAGCTCCTAAGCAGTTCCTTACACAGTTTTATT
This sequence comes from Formicarius rufipectus, assembly GCA_013399695.1. Taxonomy (NCBI): domain Eukaryota; kingdom Metazoa; phylum Chordata; class Aves; order Passeriformes; family Formicariidae; genus Formicarius; species Formicarius rufipectus. Next base: position 696,917 of record VXAU01002840.1, read on the forward strand.
AGCTTCCACTGGACTAGCTGGGCTGATAAAGTGCTCAGTTTCACATTAGCTGCTCTAAACCAAAATTCAGATCCAAATGCCTGAAACAAATGCTATTATTAAACTGCAAATACTATAATTCTCTCAATATCACTAACTCTTATTAATGTTTGCAAATACATAATTTCCCCTATTCAGGGTTTCCCATTGATTCCTCCAACATCTCTTGCAAAATGCCAGCATTCTTCTTCAGTGACAGTATATAGTTTTTTCAGTGCTTGGCATCTTACTGTTATATCACAATTTATTGTTTTCTGGAAAAGAAACTGTATTGACCTTTAAGAATTGGGTATGACAGACAAATGTAAACAACCTCCTGCCTTTCTAAAGCAAATGTTAGTTTCCCCCCTTGTCACTTAGGCTGTCTTCAGTTTTCCCTTATTCAGTGTAATTCTTGGATGATTTATCAAAGAAAATAACACTCAGTTATGTAGTCAAGGTGTTTCTGGCACAGACTTCATTTTTCAGACAAAGGCAGATTAGAAGATTAAATTAATCAACACGCCTGATTGTCACAAAATCATAGGATCATTTAGGTTGGAAAATGCCTCTAATATCAAGTCTAACCACTAACCCAGCATTGCCAAGATCACCACCAAATGACATCCTTAAGTGCCACATCTACAGTACCTAAAGCATACTACAAGAAAGCTGGAGGGGACTTTCAGTAAGGATATGTAGTGATGAGACAAGTGGGGACAGCTTCAAACTGACAGAAGGTACATTTCAATGGGATATTACACAGAAATTCTTTACTATGGGGGTCATGAGGCACTGGAAAAAGTAGTCCAAAGAAGCTGTGGATGCCCCATCCCTAGAAGTCTTCAAGACCATGTTAGATAGGGCTTTGAGTGACTTGGTCTACTGTAAGTTGTCCCTGCCCATGGTGGGGGGTTGGAATTAGAGAGTGTTTAAAGTCCCTTCCAACCCAAATCATTCTATGATTATTTTCTTCTATATTTTGTGCTTCCTATAATTCTGAAAGGCACTACTAAAAACTCTAGCTAAAGCCTACCAAAAATTGAATTTGAAAGCTCAAAATACCACCTCAACTAGAAAAATCTTACAGGATATAGAAAAAAGCAAGTTATTTTTATACATGATGAAAAACGGGTACCATGTAATAGGGAATGATATTTTTTTCCAGTTTATACAGTCTCTTGGTGTTTCTTTTTCAAACACCTACAGAAATGCCTATAGTTTCTCTTAATAATCCAGGAAAATACAAACAGGTAAAATCATATTACTGCCTCAGATATAAATGACCGACTCATTGTACAACAGAAACCTGCCCCTTCATATCTCACTAGCTGACAAAAAATAATTCTAAAAGAAATTGACAGAAGCCCCAGATTTCTTCCACCAGAGCAATTCTTGTGTTTCATTTATCCTAATCTATGCCTTCTCCCAAGGGATGGTTGCTTCAGAGACTGCTACAGCCAGATTCCTCTCTCTCTGGCCACCCACCCTTTCCCATTCCCTAACACAAGAGCAATCACATTAAGGATCCAGGAGGCAGGATTCTGATCTTGGAAGGCAAAAGTAGTCCAACGAAAATCCTCAGCTTGAGGAAGGAATGCTGAAAAACTGCAGAGCCTTCTCATTTGCCTACTGGTTTCTCAGAGTATGTTTGCAATTTTTCAAATTGCCTTCTGCAAGTTTTCTGTATTTTCTTTTAATGAAAGAAATTTAAAATCATGATAATAACAAGACTGCTTGTATTGAAAGATCCTTTAGTACCAAAAGAGCCAGTAGCAACTTTCATGGAATAAACAGCTTTTCCTACCTACCTATGGTTAGGCTGTAACTGGCTGATTCACTCTTAGAAAGCATTGCCTCAAAGCAGCCAAAACTCAAGTAGGCTGTTACTATTAGAAAGGGTATAAAGAACAAAACATAGTTATATCACAGTATTAATATGTTAATATTAATGCTGACAACATTTAACAGAAATGAGAGCCACATATAGCTTATGCTTGGGAGGGTTTAAAAATATTTTAAATCTGCTAGCAAGAGAAACACATCTAATACACCTTAATGGATCAGGAGAAAACAGAGAATGGCTATTTCTTGAGTTTTACAAATAAAATTATTAGAGTCCAAAGAAAGTATCGGGTCCAACTTTAAAAGACAAGATGAAATACTTTTTTGGATAGGACATTGTTAACCTTTGGATCTCAGAGTCAGACAGAGTACATACCAAAAGTAAAAATTAAGCTCCTTTTGCTAGGTCTTATCATAACTATTAAGCATAGTACTGTAAATCTGATCTCAGTAAGTTCCCAGGACATCACAGAACAGACGCTGAATGGCACACTGGGGGAAAGACTATTACACATCACCAGTTCTTTCTGTCTCTGACATAGAAAGCTGCAGCTGATCATAATCACATGGATGGCTCAACTTTACCCAGCTTTGCACTGGAAAAGACCTGATGGCCAGGTCCTCACTCAGAAGTCCGTCTTTAGAGTCATCCTGTAGTTACCTTGAACTACTGAGGCCTCTTTTTTTGGATGAAAAACATAGCAGCAACATCCCTATTTGAAACTCTCAGTGATATAACATTTTCATTGCAGCAGGAATTCAGGAGAGTAATTTAGTTTACTGAGATTCCTTCCTTTTAAAAAAACATGGACAGTTTATCTATAAATCTCATTTCAAAGATTCTCTGCTAACAAGGAAATACAAAATACAGACTTTAGAATTAGCTTTTGGATTCTCATGCTTTTCAAGACTTAACATCAAAGGATTGAAGAAGAGACTTCCATTGGACTAATTGCTCAGTGAAGTCAATGGAAGAAGAAAAGTTTTAAAGTTTATATATGGTGGCACCTTTCCAAGGTATCTGGAGCTAGTGTTGGTAACCATTTATAATGATGAAAAACATTCTAGGTCTAAGAGTCTATGATCCCACCATAGACAAAATAAGCAGAGTATATAGAGCAGAAGAGATGTCAGTTTTCTATGCTGGGAGACAATTCCTGGACTGTATCATTAATTGCATTAGGAAAGCAACTTGGAAAAAACTCTAAACCAAACACAAAACAAAAACCCAACCAAACAAAAAACCAAACCCAAAAGAAAACAAAGCCTGTGGGATTCTGAAGGTTCTGACAGGAAAAAGCTCAGCAAAAAGATTACAACATATATTGATTAGCATATCAATACAAATTTGTCAGTCATATAAACCTGGAATGCCAGGTTGCACTTAGCTTTACAAAAAGAACATTTGTTCTCAAATAAGAAATGACAGCAGTGAAAAATACAGCTAATTGCTGAAGATTGATAGCAGTTGTGGTAAGGGAGTTGCAACTGGATAAAGAATATCCTTAAGTGAAGCACACCATTCTCTGTCCATAGTACCAAAATACAATGTCCTGCCATTAAGGCTTTGGCTGACTATAAAGAGATGGCAGGAGCTGGACAGTATGCAAAAAAACCCAGCCCCTAGTGCACAGACATGAAAAATTTCAATATGTACTTTTGTCCTGAGTCAATTCAAAAAAACCAACAAAGCTTGAGATTAACCATTTTTTTTGCCCAACTGAAAATTCTCAAGAGTTTATATAAAAAAAACCAAACCAAAACACACAAACCCATCATCACGCAAAATGCATTGTTTTATTTCACAAAAGAAATTATTTCTGCAGTCTGCAAGTCATATGTTTTCATTTGAGGTCTGGAGACATGAGAAGCATATGGACCCTGTGGTAATGGAGGCTGAATAAATCCCTGCTGCTGAACGACTGGAGTCTAAACAAAGCTGCTCTGTGTTGACAGACAAAACTGCATCCATCACTAGGGATGCCTACCAAAATGTATCATTATACAAGTATTAACATAACCATAGACAAAACCCCTGTGTTTTTCAATCCTTCCTCCTCCCCCCTCACCATCCCTCCAAACAAATCTGTTCAGCCTCCAATTATTTTCAGGGCTCTCTTTCCAATCACCCATTTCCCTGCTTACTTAATGATTTCTCTTTTACCCTTTTGTCCTTTCGTTGGATTCCTTTTCTCCAGTTTTCTGTCTTTTAGTACTGAGTGTAAATTGGTTTTAATAGTTCTCATTGTCTATTGCCCCAGCTCCAGACAGTTATTACCCCTGGCTTTGCCTTTTTGGGCTTCCCACACTACCTCAGTAACAAACAGGAACATGAAGCAAAAACTGTTCAGCAGCAGGAAACACAAGTTAATCTTTGTGAGATTGCAGTGTCTCATTAGGGCAATGCTGGAATTTGTACACCAGCCCAGGATTCCCCTATGTTTATCATCCATAAAAGAAAATGTGCATTCTACAGCAAGAGTGATGGAGGGCCCTTTCTCCACCAGATAAACCTGGAAATAAATCCATTAGATAACACTCCGAGCACATGAAGTCAGACACAAGAAATTAGTTTCTTCAGCCCACAACCGCTACCTCTGCATATAATTCCTACCACTACAAATTCTACTCAATAAAATTAAATTATTTGAACAATTTAGTGAGACAACAAACATTTTATCAACATCCACAATCTCTACTGGTTTTAAAAGAGCAAAAGACTTATAAAACAGCTTCAATGTCCAGTGCTTGCTACATAAGAAAAAATTATTTCCAGACAATAGCCTGAAGGGAATGTGAGAGATTTAATCTAAAGATTTTTTTTTTTCCTGTCTGCCTCAAGAAAGGTAAGGAAAACTCACATTTTAATTTTTACAATCCCAGATCTGAGCTCACTTTGTAGTCTTTTTAGCAGCTACACTCTTACAAGAGCCATTATATTGAGTAAGGGTAGTTGCATCTGGTTTTCTCTAGTAAGGAAGTCCCTAATTCTGTAGAACTCATTTTCATTTGTCCCTTTTTGGGGTAATGATTCAAGTATAAGACACAAATACTGACATTAGAACACTCATATCTCTGTTCATGTCTTTGAACAGGGGCATGCAAGTGTGTGTGTGTGAAAAAATAAAATAAAAAAATCAGGCTGTGAGTTACTTTGCTGTTTACATAGAAAGGCTTTTTGGATTTAAAAAAAAAAAAATGCCTAGTAAAGCTCTGAGACATTTTAAGCAAAAAATTGCTACCTGGTACCAACCCTAAATGAATGGTTTTCTTTAACAACAATAATGTTGTTGGCAGATTAACTTGGTTAGTTACACTGACTGAGGATCAACTGACACCATTGCTGACACAATGACACCTTACAAGTGTAGTCACAGTGTCTGTCCCACCTGCCCTGACTTTGGGATCGGGAAAGCAGTAGTAAGTCTATCTACTACCTTTTTGTATCATTTCCATGTAAAAGTTGTTTTCTTATTCCCAAACCAGCAACAAGGATAAGAACTTGCTTGTTCCTTGAGAATTAGCAAAAATAATAATAAAAAGAACATGGTGATAAAAATCTAACTACTTTCTACAATATTCAAAAATTATTAGTCACCAAATGTGAATGCTAACGCTTGGAGTCAAATTAATAAGATGCATTCTTTACAAATTATACTTAGTTACTACATTTGGCTTTCATGCCTCTTCCTCCCTCTTTCCTATTATGTGTTCAAAACTCATCTGGTAATACATGTCATACCCACAAAAAAGAAATAAATTAATCTAAATCATTACACCTCAGAAAATTAATTGCCTTCCTTTCTGTTGTCTTTACAATACCTCTGGAACTTGCTAAATAATAGAGAAAGGGCAGCTCATTTGAACTCTTGTTCTTACATAAATAATCCCTTTGAACAAGAATATAGAAAATCAAATTAATAGGAACTCCTTTTTAAATATATGCCATAGCAGAAGTAATATGATCCAGCGGTTTGCAGAAAAGGTGCAAGAGATTGACTGACTTCTTGAAGCCACAAATTGAATTTCTCTAATTCAGGAATAGTTATTTTTCCTTTCATTCCAATTCCAAAGAAAGATCACACAACAAGCAAACAAAAACAAACAAACAAAACAAAAAAAAAAACACAACCCTGAAAATTAGGGAGAAGAGGCAAGAGAATGAAAAAAAAAAAAAGTGTGGCAACTGTGATTAACTTTCAGTGAAAAGTAATAGTTCTTAACACATGATCATTTGAATAACAGGTTCCATAGAAGTCCATATAGGTAAAGTATGTGGTGTTTTGGAAAAAGAAATTGTTTCTGTGACAACCAACTAACTAGTAGATTTTTTGGCTTAAGAACTTCTATAGCTTAGAAATAGAATGTTTATCAATTTTGATAGTTGTTTCTTTTCCACTGCCAGCCACACAGGCAAATGTACAAAACCTGAGATGATGCTGCCAGCATGTTGGCCACAACAGTGCATTACAATGTGGAAAAGCCAAGTTCAGATCCCCTCTCCATCGGCAACCCAAATGAGAAACTGGACTCTGAAGAAGGCAGGACACAAATCTTGGACTCCAAAACGCAGAACAGAACACAAGTGTTTTTGTCCATTTGAAAGATTAGCTGAGATTTTCATTTTATCCTGTACTTCCCATGCAAAAGAAAAACAATTTCAAAACACAAAACTTGCCATGTTGCCAAACTGCTCCCTCCTATATTTACTACACATTTTCAGATATAGTTTTTCTAAATTGTCATATGCCTCCTACATAAGTAATTACAAAATTCACTTGCCTCTGATCCTGTTTCAGAACTTGGAATTTGAAATAATTTTTGAGCAAATGTTATAAGAATATAGCAATATCATGTATAAATTCAAAACTGTTTTTCTGGTTTTTACCTTTTTTTGTTTGCTTCTTACTTTTTTTCTTGTATAACAAAGACAAGAGCAACAAATTACTATGTTGAGAGAATACAGTCTCATAATTATTTCAATTACTCTTCTAAAATGGAAGAGATTTTATTCTGTTTTAGAAAGACTCTGAGGATAGTATTCCAAATCTGTGAATTCCTGTAATGCTTTATATGAAAAACAATTTATTTTTTTTTTAGTTAAGGAAGCAAATAATATAGAATATTCTTTTCATACCAAGACAATATCTCCTTTTGGTAAAAAGCAAGTCAAGAAACCTACTTGTTTTCCTTTTCAGGTAACCATGAAACATAGATGTGTCACTGCTCTATAAATAATACAGATACAACTACCAGAAAATTTTATTGCCTGATTTTACTTAGCACTGAGTTACTGTGATTTCATTCACGCCTCTTCAACTTGCTCAATACCTTAAAATATGCCTTTTATGTATTAATCTATGTACCTTTTATTATATGTAATAGATGTATATAACTGAATAAGTAGCTCCAAGTGTCAGAAAAGTCACCAACAACATACTCCTTAATTTGGATTCTTGTAGGGAAAAAAAAACCTGCTGGAAAGAGCAACAGAAGCATCTGTAGAAGACAGAGGAAATGGGTTTACCAGTAGGTATCTTGTTGATTGACTTCAGTGGACTTGCACTGGGCCCACAGGAATTTCAGGTGACAAGAGCAGTTTCAAGACTAGACTCAGAACCTATAAGATCCAGTAGAATACATTCCTTTCATCTCTGACTTATTCAACCTATAATTCCCTTGTTAAATATAATTCCTAAAAAAGATATTAAAGCAATTTAAAAGAACATAAGAATATGGGGAAACAAGGATAAGTGCACACAAAGAAGTCAGTTGCTAGCTCATCTCACCTATGACATTAGACAGGCACTTGAGCAGCTGGAGAAAGATGAAAGGGAAGAGGTGCCTGGATTTACAGTTGCAAATAGATTGTCTCCCACTGGAGAAAATAAAGAATGTACAGCAGTTGCAAGAAAAAAAAAATCAATAAAAGTTTCACACTAATTTATGTCACAGACTCCCACAAGGAATGCAAAAAGGAAAACAACAATAGCAGGAAAGAAGACTAATCACAATAGACCAAGATAATGCTTGTTAAACCATGGCCCATTTCACTCTGCCTTTATCCCCTCTCCAGATACACTGCTGCCAAGTAGAAGAACCACTTGAATCAATCCACTTAATTTTTTCAAAAACATTGCTAGCTTCACACTTAGTGTAATGCATTTTCCTCTCAAAGCCCTAGCTGACCAACAAATTAATAAGAATTACTTTTTGCAGAACAACTGTGCCCTACAATTTATATTTTAGCACAGGCACCTCATTATACCAGCTATTCAGCACCTTCAGTCATGTCCTACACACAGCAGCTGAAAAACAGACAGCTAAGGTATGCTAATGACAATGGAAAACATATATTTAGCATTTCAGGAGGATCAGAAGATCAAACTTTCAACAGCTGAAGAAATCTTGCTGGTTCTTTCTTCAAAGAATAAAAGTTTTCTCATAGAAAATAATTTGTGAATATAATTCAGAATAGTCTTCACTTCTATTTAGCGTTAACTTCTCATCAGTCTTCTCTAGACATGCTGAGTTTTACTTTATTCTAAAAACAGTTTCAGTGAAGTTGCACCCCAGCATCATAGTCCAGTAGAAAACTTATGTCTGCTCATTTCTTTGGCTCTGATTGCCCCCACCCTTCTGGCCCCCTCTAACCATGATGAAGAGCCACATACAATATTTCTGCTTTTGGTGTAGGTCTAGCCCTTTGCTGCAACATCCTTACTGGGAATGCTTGTGAAGTTGCTAAGAATCCTGAGTCATTTTCAGTTAGTTCCAGGAAGAAGACCTCTGCATGCATGAACAATAACCAGAAACCAAGTTAAAACTGAGTTTTCCCACTGCATTTTAAGCTACACAAATAAAAGCAAACTGCTCGAAATCCAGGGAGGCTGACATTGTCATGACAGCAATACAATGCACACAGCCACGCTAAATAGGACAGTGTTGAGCATCCTTAAATTGCAAAAGTTCTCCTGGCACAGTTAAACCTTTCCGTGACTGACTGACAAACAGGAGCTATCAAAGCTGAAGAATAAAAAAAGCAGCTGCTGCTGAAAAACTGTTTCTTTCAGCTATGCACTAAAAAAAAAGAGACAGAGAATGAGGTTATTAGGCTAAGCCTAATCAAGCAATCAAACCCAAAAAAAGAAAAACAAACTTTGGGATGCCCTGTTACATACAATAGAAAGGAAAGAGAACAGGTCTTGTGAAACACCTTAACGATGCAGCTAGCACTCAAAGCAGATAAATTTGCTGTGCAAGCAGCTATTTTACTACAAATTTCTACTTGTGCAATACTGCTGATATTCTCTCTCTTTCCCATAGCACACAGGAAAGTTTAGTGGAAAAACAATTTTAGACAATCTTCAAATACACAAGAAGACCTGTAGAATATTAAACCAATCTTATAGAGAACAAAGAATATACTAATTTTTAAATCTATCATCTAGTCAAAATGCTGTCAAGATCATAGCTTTCATTCAGTAGGAGAGGCTTTGCTAGAACTATGAAAAAATAGTTTCAAACGATATAACACAAAGGAAGAAATACAGACAATTACAGCAACTTTTCTGATAACACTTTGGATATTTCTTTCACATTTCTAAGTGTTTTGGTGAAGCTAGGAATGGAGAGCTGCTAATAGTGGCAAGTTCAACCACAGGTAACTATAAGCACAAAGTAGTAATCAATGGAAAAAGCAAAATAAAACAGCAAATAGCAAGATGGCCAGAAAGAAGTCCATCTAAAATTACTCTTAGAAAGAAGAAAATTAAACATTGCTACTACAAACATGCATAAGCTGGAACAGCCAAAAATTAACATAGGAAATCACATACCTCTAGAAGTTCTCGAAGAAAACACCAGCATGCTTACTCTCTACAGTTTACCTTTTGTCTTTTATTTTCTTTCCTACAAAAAAAATGAGGGAAAACACAGACCCTTGTCTTTTGTACTGCTCATTTACATAAATTTCAAGCCAGCCAGGCAGATTTTGCTATTAAGGAGCTTTCATCACCGTTGCTGTGGAATTTATTTGAGAAACAATGCCTTTCAGCTGACCACACTACACCTGTAATCAATCCAAATTTTGGTGAAGAAGCACAGCTGATTTCACTATCCATGTGACTTTCCTCTCATGAGAGAGAAACCATGACATAAGCCAATTACTGGCTGCCTAACCTCTTTCTTTTTTTAGTTAAATAAAATGTTAGCAAGGCAGGTGCTAAAGGACAGGTCAGCCTATTTTTTTTGCTGTGGCCTTTTGGATGCAGGAGGATCTGGTTTTGCTTCAATTGATTGGCTGCTCCTCTATGGCTTCAGCTAGAATCAGAGTACAGAGACTTTATGCTAGCAAATTTTCACAGACATTTCCAAAAGGAGTCATAAATGTTCCCCGTGGGAGGCTGATCCAGCTTTCCAACATTTACCCTGTGCTGTTCAGTGTTCCACTTGTCAAGGCAAACAAATCCAGATACTCTGCCACCTCTTCTGCCAGATTATAATACCTGCTGTAACACAGTTGATAACATCCATCTTACTAAGCAAGTGATTAATGAAAAATCTAGGCTTTCCTTTATGTTAATGTCACTCCACAGTTTTCCTTCTTATGAGTGCGGGAGAGGGGATGAGGAAGAGGACAGTGTATAAAAATGTCCCTACAGGGGTGGAATATTTCCTTAGGGTGCCCCGCTAGATGAGGACAGAATGAGTGATACTTTGACTTCTACTCTGCAAAGGTGAGACGTCTGTTAGCATGCTGTGTTGGTGGTCTGGCTGTCACGTCACAAACACAGACTACAAAAAGTTTCTTGATTTTTGTTTTAAGTAACTCTCAAGGACTCTGTTTACCTATAGCTTTGTTGGTATAAAGTGATGTTGCCTTGTACTGATTTTTCACACTGTGACTAGGAATGCATTAAGGACAAATTCTCCTGGGGGCACTGTAAAGGATTAGGGAAAGACAAATGGTAATGATCTCCAGAACACGTGATAGGCAATGGCAAGCAATTTTCCAAGACAGAGCTAGAAAAAGCTTCATTTCTGTGAAGAAAACAGAACAAGGACTCGATGAACTGTATAGAGCCAGTAGTTCAAACAGATCCTTTATGTTTCTATACAAGGAAAGTTACTGCAGTGCGCTACAAGTACACTGCTCCTGTATGTTTGCATTCTGCTGCACGCTTGGCAGTACCGCATTCAAGAAACAGGGTCCCTGTGTCTGCTGAAATTGAGGAAAAGGATTAACAGAGCTGAGGTTGGGAGAGCTGAATGGAAGCAACAGAAGCATGTGTGACACAAGGACTTGGATAGCTGGTGCAGCAACAGGAAAAACACATTAGCTTAGTAAAAGGATACAGTCTGGAATTCCTAGCTGGAGCATAAAGGTGGAAAGATATAGGACACGGGGCTGGGTCTGTGCTTTCTGGCTTATAGCCATATGAAAGTCTTGTTTGAAGCTACTAGAGTCAAAAGTGAGACTACTAGACTGTCCAAGTTTCTGTTATAAATAGTCAGTCTGGTGTTCCTCTCTCACTGGAACAACCATTATAATTCTTTCAATACTCAAACTCACAGAGATTTTCTACTACACCCTTCTTCAGGTTCACCTCCAAGGAGAGGATGAAAGATGAAGCAGGTGGAAGATCTGGGACTTCAAATGAAACTGTGGGATAAACACCCATGGCTTTTCTGTGACAAGGACCTGCAGTGCATGGGTGGGTTCTAGATATGCTGTAACAATGGATGGTTTACAGCAGAGCTTCTCAGCCTGAGGTTGGCTGCTGCTTGGGATCAGGTGAGCTGGTAAGAGCTGAGAAGCACATAGGAGTGGCCACGATTACACTCATTCGAATTAAAACGGCAGTGAAGACCTGACAGAGTGCAAACACTATTTCCACTGGGTAAATACAACAGGGAGGAAATGGTACACAGGAGTATTTGATTTTTGTTTGAAGCTTTTATTTTAAAAAGTGTTGAATGTATCATTGCTGATAGGGATATTGAATAGCTCCCACTGCTGTGATACAATTGAAATGTCTGCTGATGACAAGTAGTAGCTCTAAATTGTTGAAACCTGGAACAGATCGGCACTAAAACACATTTTCTCCCTAAAGACTGCAGCCTATTGAATAACAAAGGTTTGTTAGTTGAAGTCCCTTGCAATCAACCCTTGCACAAAGCATGTATTCCCGATGCCAGCTGTTAACATATTAACAAGAAAACTGATTTTGGATGTGAAAACATCAGGTGTTAAATTTCCTAATTTACTCTTTTCTACCAGTATAGAAATAACTGCATACAGAAAAACTGTTTACTCAAAATAACTATAGTACTAAGTATGGAATAAATGAAAATCAGTAAAATGGACTAAAATAATTTTTTCCTAAGACACAAAGAAAACAAACACCTATGATTTTCCTGTAATTAAGGACATCTATGTTTAGGGCTACATAGTGTTTCAGTAAAAATCAGTGTCTGCTGAACATGCAAATGGCTTTATAAACGTTTCTTGATATCAATTACATATTACAAATTGAAAAGTGAAATTAGAAAGCAGAAGGACATATTTATTCTGAAAGAGGTCACCATTCCAAATCTGCTGGTAAGAGAATGGTTTAAAGGAAAGTCTGTACAAAATGAAAAGACAGCAGCAAAAATAAGCAGAACTGAATTCATCTGGAAAGAGCTTTAATAAAAAAGCAGTCTCAGTCCTGGGATTTCAACTGAGCCAGCTGATTAACCCTGAAAAGACGGGGCAAAACCAGTATTTAAAAAAGGAAGCATAATAATGAAACTTAAAGAAAGGCAACATAAAACAAATCTCTCAACATAAATGAGATGAGAATTCATTTTTCCTGTGATGCTTTCCACAGCTCCTGAAAGTGCCTGCTGCTGGCAATGAATGAAATAAAAGGGGAGGGAGCGCAGAGAGAAAGAGGTGTTAGCTTACCAGCTGGTGGAGCTTATTGCTCCACTCCCTTTGTGACGATGGAAACTCACAAGCCTATAAAATGTGTCTTGTCTCCCAGTCCCCTTCTTCAGCAACCGTAAAAGCAAGAGGTGGCTGTACAGAGGAGAAATAGGATGCTGTTCTACCCTGACTTGGCTGGTACAGCATTTCTGATAGTTTGAACAGCGTAACCAAAGCTTTTTTCTGACAGATCTCTCCTTCTCAGTACCTGCTGTACTGCCTTACTTCCCATTTTCTTCCTTTCCTCTTCCTATCTGTTGGTGGGGATTTTGGAGGGTTGGGAAAGGGAGGCAGGAGAGTAACATCATTCCTGGAAGAGAGGAGAGGAACATTCAAGATGACTTCTGTCCCCACAGCCAACTGGAACATGAGCGTGAGCAGCAGGTGGAACGTGAGCCTTGCTGTAGCAAACAATCCCTGGGGGCTGGCTCTGGGAGTGCCAGCTGGAAATGCTTCTCCCCCTGTAGCATCCTCATCAGGCAACTTTTCCAATCAGTTTGTACAACCCTCTTGGCGCATTGCCCTGTGGTCACTGGCTTATGGTGGCGTTGTGGCAGTGGCCGTTTTTGGAAATATCATTGTCATCTGGATTATCCTGGCTCACAAGCGTATGAGGACTGTGACAAACTACTTCCTGGTGAACCTGGCCTTCTCTGATGCCTCTATGGCTGCTTTCAACACCCTCATCAACTTCATCTATGCACTGCACAGCGAGTGGTATTTTGGAGAGGCTTACTGCCGCTTCCACAACTTCTTCCCAATCACAGCTGTCTTCGCCAGCATCTACTCCATGACAGCAATAGCTGTGGACAGGTGAGAAAAGAAAAGAAAAGTTTAGGGGTGAGAGGTTAAAATCAGATTCTCTGCCAAAACAAAAATGCAGAGATAACAATCACTGTGATGAGAGGCAGAGACCTCAACAGTTCATACACTGTGCTGCTCTGTTCTTCTCTAAGATCTCTCCCTAAACACTGTTTTTCTTCCTGTCTTTGGTCTTTCTCCTTCAGTCTCTCATTGTTTTTACTCTCTTGCTTTCTTTTATAACAAACATTTCAGCTCTCAGCTCTCTGTTTGACTTCAGCTGCTCTCTGTGCTCTGTCTTTCAATACTAACTATAACAGCACCAATTGCTCAGGGTTTTGCTTCCCCACCTGTGAAAACAGTATCTCTCCCTCAGTCAATGTCATCTAATTCATACTGATACAGAATTGTAGAGAGAGTGTGTAAAAGGCAAGGTCTTCAAATTTCCCTCCTCTCTGTATTTCTGCAGCTGGCAAAGGCATTTGCCTCCTCTTCAGAAATCACTTCAGACTTTGTTTTAATAGCTCTTCTCCCAGACTGCTCTGAGCTCCTTTGTTCCTCCCAATTTTAACTAATGAGACTATTTACATTGCCATCTGCGCAGAGGTCTGGTAAGAGCATGGTTTTAAAGCTTTCAAATTTTTTTCTGATTTCTTGGATCTAAACAAGGCTTTGTGACTGTGAAAGTCAACAGGATAGAGAAAACTTTACCTTTGTACTCTTGAGAATAATGGACTAGGACAGCTATAGTGTCCATAGAGTAAAGGGGAAATGTAGTTGTCAGATTTCCAACACAGATGCATTGATGGACTGTCTTTCTCAGAAGGTGCTGTGAGTCTCCCCTGGGAAATGTTTCTTTCTCTATTATTGTTTTCACGTTTGCTGTGGTGGAGAGTTAACTTACTGAATTTACTCCTAGAAAAACAGATCAATTGGTACATCAGATCTTTTATTCCTTTTAGAAATGCACTGAAATTACTAACTAAACTAATTTCTACATATTCAAATCACATTACGCATCTCATCTGAACTGACTTGGCACAACTGCAGCACTTCCAAATGATACTAGTTAAGTTTTTATAAGGTTCAATCTATAATCTGAAATATTATTTCTCATTTTCAGGTGCAAAGATGGGGAAATGTTGATGTACCTTTTGTCTGTTCTTGTGGACAAGTTCATAATAATGATTTTCTATTTGCCTTATTAATGCAAATTTTCAGTGGCATTCTCAGCCAGATGCATTTCTGTTTCATAAAGCCAGAAATGAAAGAGAAAATGAGATTCTTAGCAACTCTCTGTTCTGAGAATGGGTAAAATCACATGGAAATCAGTGCACATTTCTCCTGCCGGTGATGTATCTTCTTCCCAACTGTAAATTCCCATTGATTGTGGTGGAGGTAGCAAAATGCCAGTGATACTGCCTTCAACCAGGCAAAGATTTCTTCCATTGTCTATTCAGATTTAGCTTAAGATTGTCATCTAGCTTGACGTTTCCATAAATACAAAAGGGCTTTAGTTGATGCTGAGTATTTAGCAGTTATTGCTGCAGCTGATAAAGTCATTAGTCAAGGAGTTACTAGGATGCTCTGAGTAAGGGTTTTTTTTATTTTTTATGATGAAATTATCCACAGAGAGATAGTACTTGCTATTTCAAGAGTTCCTAAATTCATGATAGAAAATCAGGAAAAATGCTGAATGCAATTCCTTAGGAATCCAAATACTGCATTTTCAGAGTGAGTGAAAATAGTTCTGCTACACACTCACTGAAGTGAGTGTGAGATACAACTATATTAAAAATGTTTTCTTTGGTTTAGCAATGTGAGATGCTGGTGCTCAAAAGTGAGTCAGTAACTACTATTATTCACTCTCATCTAGTTCTTGTCCGAAAATCTCCTGAAGAAATCTCAATTTGCACTCCATCACATCTTCTAAGTTCACCTGTCTCCAAAGGTAAATCAAAATCTTCCCAATGAGTAATGCTACAGCTGTGTTTAGGTGAGCTTTCTGTAGTACCATGCAGCATCATGTAAAACAAACATAAGAGCAGTCTATCCTTCCTTTCCTATTCATACTGTTATTCCTTTTCCTCTTACACCGAATCACACCAGATGCATTCAGTACCTTTAATCATTTCCTGGCTACCTCTGCAGAACAATTCTGAAGAGTCAAGAGGAAAACTAAGGGTCAAAGTGAAACCCAAGGAAAGTCCTTGGATGCACAAATTGCCCTATTTCAGGGCACAGAACTGTTGGGAGAACATTTTTTAAAACTTTGGTTCCCACTTGCATTCTGTAGAAGTTCAGCCAGTGCTTTCGACAGGACACTCTGCATCAGTTTTAACCCTGTAAACTCATCCTTATAATAACATTTTTTTAATTAAAAAATTTAAAACAACAGCAAAAAAGCTACAAATCAGAATAAAGATACTGAGAGAACTGAATCAATGGGATCACACCAGAGGATCTTTCACTAGAAATTGTAACCATCCCAAAATACTAGAAGGTTGTGGGTTACAACTCACTAAAAAGTATGTTGGGATACAGTCCACTGATCGTTTCCAAACACCTAAATGTTCATGGAGTATGAATGAGAGTGAATTTAGTGCAGTGCTCACAGATAGTATGTGTTTCCTTTCACATCTTATTCTGTAGGCCATTCTAAGTTGCTACTCCATTGACACATATTTCTGTGGAGCAGCCAGTTCCTGCAGTGGGGGGTGCTGCATCTGGAGCTGAGAATGAAAGCATCCAAGACTGCTGTATGACTCCTGTCTGAAAACAGTCTCAAATTTATATGGACTTGTTCACACTTTTAACCATTCCTTCTTGGTATTTTTTCCTCTGCTTCTTTTCCAGCAGGCTGTTTGCAGTATACTGGAGAGATGCTACAGGGAGCTTTAACTAAGTCAGCTCAGGCAACAGAAGCAGCACAGATTTTATACTGGACTCCCTCACAGGCATTCATTCCTGAATTCTTCTTTGGCTCATGCTGCATAGTTCCACAGTTACATTGCTTCCAGGGTAATAATTCCTTTAGCTACCTTATGGGGATAAACTTTTAAATGGATAAATAACCTGATAGATGAACTGAATAGGAGATAGTTCTGGAGACACCCTTGGCACTGATCAGTGCATGATCCTAAGGGCTCCATCCATGATCCTAAACTCCACTTGTGATCACTGACTGCAGTACAGTTCTTGGACATACTAAAGACAGTAACTTAGGCAGAATTTAAGCCTTCTGACCCTGGCCATTGAAGACCCATTGTCCCTTCCTATGAGTCCTTAGCATGCAAAGGAGGTAGTTCGGGTGTGCCAGCAATTAATTTTGAATCCCAAGATTGCCTCATTATACAACCATTTCTGTGTATAGGCTTAAAAATTCTCTGCAGATATCTGATGGTTAAATGGGAAGTTTGGGGACGTAGCAACATAGCATAAAATAACACACCTTCAGCAGAGTACTTAGTATTATGCATTTTTTCTTGGCTTTAGCATATCTACACTATTACTTTTTCAGTCAGTGTTCTCTCAGCAATCCTATAATGATTTTCTCATTGAAATGAGTTTAACTACTAAAGCAACCCTTCTGGAATCAAAGGAAGTATGCTAAAAGTGATGGTGAGTAGTTGATCCTATTCATATCTCACCATTCTTTTTATTCTATGAAAACAAGCTTTTGGACTTTGAAGCAAAAAACTCATTTGTTTTATTTTACAAGATTTCAAATTATATTTAATGTTCAGTTTTATTTCTCTTGCACTCTATCTCTTTAGTATTACCTAGTTTCTAGCATGCACACATATATATCCTTATTCAACACTTATCATTCTAGTTTCCCACCTTATTTTCTAGACTTCTAATACATCTACAGAAGCACACATACACTGAGTCAGTTTTCTTTTTTTTCTGTGACGTTGTTTAGTTACTGATGACTGTTAATAATCCCTCTATACATTCATTAGATTCCAGCATTAGTAATATGATACAAGCTTGCAATGGAAGACAGATACAAGGCATAAACACTTGATTCAACTTAACAAATAAGACCTAAATTCATCATATACACACTCACATCCTAAAAATGTTATTTAGGTTCTTCAATCTCTTCAGGTGTATTCTGTAAGAGCAGTTATTATTGTCACAATGTAGTACCACAAGCCCTATAAATTAATGTTGCTGACATTCTAAGGAGGCGGTTGGCACATTGAAAAATGTCTTATCTTTCCACAGAAATTCATTTTGGTATCAGGCTCTGCATGAGATCCTTTTCCTGGGACAAACTACCCAAGGACTTCATCTGCCGTTAACATTTTAAACTGATATTCCTGCCAAACTATCAATTATCTGAGTGCTAAGTATCTGTTACCTGCCCTCTGTGCTCAGAAACACTGAAGTACAGGGTGAGGTTAATATATAAAAATTATCTCAAATCTTTCTAACAAGTTAGGATATGGCACAACCCTGTATTGAGGTCATATGGTGGTGGTGTTGGCAGAAGATGCAGACTGAAAAGGTATGTTCTGGTATTTGCACTCCTGTACACGTGTGTGGCAACAGGTAGTTTGTGCTTGGCTCACCAATGAATAGAGGAGGTTGAAGCAATGGGAGGCAGGAAATCTGCATCACCCAGCCAGCTGCCATCCCCAGAATGGAGTTCAGCCCAAACAGAACTGCAGCCTTTGGCCACTGTCTCATTCCCTTTCCCTCAAATTTGGATGTCTCAAAGGAAATGGTTTCCATGTTGTTGTTGTTGTTGTTGGCTAGACTTCATGAATGAAGATTTTTGTGATAAGCCTGCACAGTGAATTTTTTAGGTGAGGTACAGTTGCATGGAACTGGCCCCACCCCCTTTACTCCTGAGGTTCATCTTGCCACGGCCCAGCACGCCCGGACGGCGACAGCGAGTTCCTCCAGGATTTGAACCGGCGTCCTCAGAGGAGGAGCCGGCTCCACAGGCGGGGGCTTACACCGCTCGGCCAGCACCCGCCGCATTTCCATGTAAAAGAATTGAGAATTTGCACAAAAGAGTGGGAAGAGAGAGATGAACATCAGAACAAGAATAACAAAAAGGCAGAGTTCCTTTCAGGTATCTCATGCTTTGCAGGCTACTTTTCCCATAGAGACCCCTACAACCAAACTAAAGTTCAGTGCAACTTTTTTCAAACTAGTGGAATACTTCATAACCATGACTTCACGAATCAGATTTTGTCACTGCATTTCACTGCATATCCCCATTTCTCTGTCTTTCCCAAATAGTATTTAATGATGAAGTACATCTTATTTGTGGATTCCAGTCTCTGGGCTACCCTCTGAAAAATATCAGTCCTCAAAACTGAAGAGAAAAAGTTGAATAGGAGGGCATTTAAGGGTTCATATATCAAGAGCTGAAATACAAAGGACTCTCTATCATTCAGAGGCCTAAAATTAATTTTTTAATTTGACAATTCTCTTTCTTTCTTTCTTAGAAAAGAGGTGAAGCAGTTTGTGCAGAACATTCGGATGCAATGGCTAGAGGATTCAGTCTGTCAGAGACCTAGTAAAAAAATCCTTTTCTTGAAATGGTAAATTTCATAATGATCAGGCAAAAATACAGAATCTTTTCTGAGGTTTTGGTCAAAACTTATGTCAGAGTTATATTATTAATAATATACTGAGACAGTCTGGGAAAAACTACAGGCATACCAGCTTTTTTTTTTTCTTTTTTTTTTCCATTGAGTGAATATTCTATTTAATGTTATCAAATGGTGCTGTGAAAAAAATGAGGTTGATACACCAGTATCTTGAGGAGTATAAGCAACATGTACAACAATGACATTTACAACAGCGACTAGTCCTCATCTAGTCCAGTCTTCCTGTTCCAGGCAAGAAACATCTGATGAGTTCAAATCTTATGTTCAAATGAGAAGTTCATTTTAGACAGAATCTTAGCATTAAATACAATTTCTTAGTGTTCTTATTTATCACTTAATGAAAACTATTAGAATATGTATCTACAGTTTACTATGTAGTGTAGCCTGCAGTACTTTTAAAAGCTAGTCAAGGACTGGGGTGGGGGCTTGGGGTTGGTGGGAGGGGTTGGTTGGTTGGTTGATTCATTTCTTTGTGTTCCTGAATATTATTGCCTAAATGCATGTTTTTCTGACTGATTTAGCAACCAGTAGTGAAATTTGTATCATTCACTTATTTGTGTTAATGTAAAATAAAATTATTTCAAATAACAGCAGAAACTAGAAGGAAATCCTTCAGTAGAGAGTGGCAGAAATGTAGGCAATAACAGAGTAGGTTGTAGCCTGTGCAGATGGAGCTGTTTCTTCAGACTTTGCATTGCTATTGGTCCTTTAGCCCAGGTAGATCACATTTAAAGAAAAGGAGAAAGAGAAGCCCTTCTGTCAAGGGCAGTCAGTTTATCATTTTATGAGACAGACCAAAGAAAAATCTTATCACTTTTCTATCAATATGCATAAGTATAAAATACGTTTTGTAAAATCAATTGCATACTCATAAAAATCTAGCCCATTATCAGTTACCAGATGTTCCTTAAGTAGAAGAAACTGTTTATGAGAACTCAGCCATCATGAGGAATTTCAATATTTCTGTTTTGAAGTTTCTGTCAAGAGGTACCTGTAAGCAAGGCATTGGACACTCATCCTGATTTCAGAGAAACTGCACAGTTATACAACTCTCAAAGCACAATAGGAATTCACCAAGAACAGCACATGTTCTTCTGGGTAAACCAAGGTCAAATTATCCCCCTGGCATATTGCCCACTGATCTCCCAAAGGTATCATGTGTTTGTTTATCTGTCATGCTGTCATACACTCTATTCTTTATGCTGTTAGCTTTAAGGTAATAACTGTGTGACAGTAACATTGTTCACTGTAGATCTTTCAGGCCACCAAAACCAGTCTTATTCAACAGTCAGTGACAGTCACACAAAAGTGTCCATAGCCCCTCTTCCTGCAGAGAGTCAACCTAAGTGAATGAATACAAACCACTCCCACAAGAAAAGGAGCCTTTCACTAGTAGATAACACATATATTAAAGAATACAAAAGTTAGAGATTTGGTTTTCATCATACAAAAAAATGCCTCTAAAATCTCACAGTTCATTCCATCCTCTTTAGACTACTGTATCTACCTTACCAAGACCTTCCATAGCATTTTCCACAGCAATGTTTTAAATAAGGGCAGGGAATCTTAGCAATTTCCCTACTTAAGTTCCTTAATTACCAGTTGATACTAAATATAAAGTCTCTACATCAGCTTCTGCCTTGAGGGAATAACAGCATCTGTACATTCACAAAGGAAGCTGCTCTGATGTCTGCTGTTGACGAGCCACTTATATGCAAGCATTGTGGTTTTTCTCTCAATCACTTCCTTTGTCAACTCCAAATTTCCTGTTACAATCCGGGACTGAATTGATTACATTTTTCCCCATTTGAGTTTATAAACACATAGTAAACAGGTGAAACAAATCACTTAGGATGATTAAAGGCTTCTAATTCTACCTCCAAACAGGCACTTGTAGGATCCAATTTTGAACATTATTTTGTTCTAAGGACACCTTGTGTATTTTTGCCACAATTTTCTAAATTACATGTTAAAGATGAAAAATTTTTCTGACTGTACTAGTCAGTGTATGCTGTTCTACAAAAAGATAAACTAGGTTTATTTTTTTTATCTTTTGTACTGTTAGGACCATAATACACAAACTTCAGAAGTTTTTATAGTATGTGCAAGATATTTGTCTCATGTTACTTGCAAACTCTAACATACCTACATGATTATGCTGTCATTATAACCGCTGCCTTAGAGAGTTTATCAATGTTATTCGAAAGAGTGCTGTCTCTTTTACCATTTTAGAGAACACAGATTTTCTTGATTTGATGAGCCCAAGAAACAAGTACAAACAGTAAATTGTAGACTCTAGGAAAACAGAGCAGTTCAGAAGGGAACTAGGTCTATTGTGACCCCAACAGATAAGAAAGGAGTACTGCAGCAAGCACACCATGATGCTCCAGGCATTATATCATGCAGCTTGACTGATTTCTCAGTAAGTTCAATGGAAAGACTCTTGCTGACTTCAGTAGTAATTCCTTAGGGACAAACAGTAACATGAGCCAAAGCTGGAAGTAAAGTGATGACATTGGGATATTGTACGGTCACAACAAACAAAATCACGCGCTAAAACTCTAGTGATGAAACCAAAGTGCTACCTAAAAATTCTTTAGAGTCATACATAGAAGAACATAGTGTTGAACAACCAATATTCTTCAAAGTGTTGGCTTGAGTCTCTACATGCATGTATTTCCATCCCTCCATTTCTAAATGTGCATATTCCATCTTATAATTATTTTCCAAGTATGAATGTTTATGTTGGGTGGGCTAATAATGATTTCTTCTAGTTATAAATGAGCATAATGAGTTAATTCCTTTCAGCAATGTGTATTTTACATTCAGCATCCCTGTTTTATTGTGTGGAACAAGCTATCTTTGTCATTACCAGCAGCTCCCACTGGAGTGAGAAAGCATTAAAAGTCTGATCTTTAAATCAAACAACCTCAGTGTAAGTTCAGAGCCCTTTATTCAGCATGAGATCCCACTGCTCCAACCTGGTGATGGATTGAGCAGCAGATGTTCAAAGACTGCAAAGCAAATTGGCACAGCACCCCACTAAAAAAATGCTACAGTGGTGTAAGAACTCTTCAGTTACTTGTAGCCAGTAGAAATCCTTCTTCAGCTCAAATGCCTACCAATCTTTTACTGTCCTTAGAGATGAGATGTGGAAAGGTCCAAGGTATAAATATCACAGAACATGGTACACTTAGGTGGGCCTCTGCACTTGTGACTGTCTTCAAAAGGACTGCCTAATTTAGGGCACTACAGTATTAAAAAAGATGCAATGCTATTAGAAAGCATCAAAATTTTGGCCATGAGGATGGTGAAGGGTCTGGAGGGGAAGCTTTATGAGGGGCAGCTGCGGTTGCTTGGTCTGTTAAGCCTGGAGAAGAGGAGACTGAGGGAAGACCTCATCACAGTCTTCACCATCCTCACAAGGGGAAGCAGAGGGGCAAGTACTGATTGTTTCTTTCTCATGACCAGTGATAGGAGTCGAGGAAACAGCATGAAACTGAGGGAAGGTTTAGGTTGGACATCAGGAAAAGGTTTTTCACCCAGAGGGTGGCTGAGCATTGGAATAGACTCCCCAGCAAAGTGGTCACAGCACCAAGCCTGACAGAGTTCAAGACGCATTTGAACAATGCTCTCAGGCACATGGTGTGACTCTTGAGGTGTCCTGGGCAGGGGTAAGAGTAGTACTCGATGATCCTTATAGGTCCCTTTCAACTTAGGATATTCTCTGATTCTATTATGAAGTTCAGACCACTTGAAAGAGCAGTGGAGGCACAGAACTCATTAAGACAGACAACACTGCAGCATACAGAAGTCCTGCTGTTCCTCCTGAATGCAATTTATGGTTGACTGATCACATAAAGAATAACTCTTTGGGACTTTTCTCCCATAAACCTGCAGAGGTAGAAGGGCTTGCCACCACAGAGTCTCATGTCAAAATGTCAAAACACTCTGTTTTTATACCAGTTCTACCTACCTTGGAATTTCTGGTACACTAGGGTTGGTTTTTATCGTAGGTCTTTTCCCCTTTCATCAGTCCAATTTCCTTTATTATTCTCTTCTCTCTCAACAAAATTTCTATATACTATTATTCTATGATTCTCTTTTCTTTGCTTCTCCTATTAATTTCTCATTTTTCACATTTCACTTCTATTTTTGCCATCAGAAAATTGTTCCCCAGTCTCAGTTCTTTTGCTTTTGGTCTAGATCCTGTGTCTCATCACTCTCCCTTTCGTTCCTTGCCTACTCAGACTACTCACCATGTCCAGCACCATTCAGTGCACAATGCAGACAGCATGTCTGCTCTTGCCCCTTGTAACTGCCACTTTGCCATCCATAATGTATGTAAGGATATGAAACAGAGTCAAAAAGTGAGCCCTAGTGACAGAACTACACCATGAAACAGGACAGACAGTTGTCAGCCATGGGTAATTGTAATATATAAGGACAATATACTGCATCATACATATACATTATCCCAAGATTAGCCTCCTCACCTCACTGATTTTCTGAGCAAGGCCCAAGCATGGAACCTCTAACCTGTGCTAGCAGGAGCTTTCATTGCTGAGGGAAACACTCTAGCTGAATGGACAGAGATCAGAGGCAAGGGCCAACTTAAAAATTAGCTACTGCTACTTCAGGTTGAGGCTAAACAGACAGACAAACAACTTACCACCCTTAGGTATCTGTAATGACAAGGTAACATTTCCAGTAAACAAAATTATAGGCAGGAGTGGCTGTGACTCCTTTGCAAATAACAGCTAACAGTGTAGGAAGGACTTGGTTCTTTTGGGGGCTTCTTCTGGCTACAAAAATTAACATCCAGAGTCAGTTCAAGTATGAGGGTGGGTTTTAATCTGCGACTGAAGTCATTGCACATTTTCTACTGCCCTTAGTTGTGGCAATGATGGCTTCTCTAGGAAAACACTACCAAACCTATATGACAAATCTGAGCAAATGTAACAATTGCAGTTATAAAGTAATATCTCAATATGTTAATTAAGCAATTTTGCTTCTAAGAAAAGCCACTTAGAGAACGAGTTAGATACTTCATTGTAATTGCTAGTGTACTGGCAAAGTGGAATAACTTAGATCTGTTATCAAAGGCTCTGTAATAGAGAGCTGTCGATACTCTGTTCAGCTAAATCTAGCCTGCACAAAGGTATTATTGAGGGAATGGTCAAAGTTCCTCCACTTCCTTTCCATCTTGTTTGTTAGAATGACTGTCTGGTACATTTTTGTAATCGATCTTGTGCAAAAGCTAGGCTGTTGGCTTATCACTCAAATTCGAACTGGAAAGATAAATAGCCTGCTTTTCATCTGATCCTTGTCCTTTGACTTGCCTTACTCAGCCAATTGTTAAAATTTCCATCGCTACAGCTGTATGAGTCATTTCACACAAACAATCCATGTCTTTAAAGGGCAGACAGCAGACAGGGAGATAAAACAACGAAATTCTATCTTAGGCAACACAAATTACTGCTGGTATCTATTGGGAGTAATAATAGTATAACTGGGAATAAGAATAATGTGAATGTAATAGAAATCTGACAATAGCACATAAAATAATGGCAATGTACAACCTGAAGAAAACTAGTAATTTGAAGGAATAATTCCAGGCTAGAAGAAGATACCTTAAGAGCTCCACAAGCATGTGAAAATGATTATTTCTTTATGGCTCATCACCCACTAGAGGCAAAGATCATCAAGCATTTGGACAGTATCTGGCAGTCTGCACAAAAGCCAGCTGAATTTGAAAGACAGGGCTCATGACGACAAACTTCAGTTCATTAACAAGTTGTATTTACTCTTTGGAGGAGAAGGGAGTTAAGTTGTAGAGGGTTACAGTCCAACTGATGTGTATTTTCATGAGAACTGCTGGTCTCTCAGGATAAGACACCCAGCATTCAAAGAAAAGTATTTCATAGCTAGTATGTAATACAAAAAGCACCAGTTTAGCAGAAAAAAGAAAAAAGACAATGAACTAAAAGGCAAAAAAAAGGAGAGGGGAACTAATTACCCTGGGAGGAAAAAGTATCTAAGTGCAGTAAAAACAATAAAAAATATTTAAGATTGAAATTCTAGGTATGGAAATTGATGATTCAGAACTAAAGCTGGTTTAGATCACTCTGTTTCTGGCTGCATTTAGATGTTTTAAGATATGAGGGCAGCTATTATGTCTACTAGAGGAAAAGTACCACTATTATGACCAATGCTGGATTTATCACATATTTTATGGTTAACTATAAAGAGAGTAAACTTTGCTAAATCAAATATTTGTTCCATAATTACCTATCTCTCAAGTATAACATTTCCAAAAAGTATGAATATCTTGAATGAAATTTCTGTGCCATAGCAGGTAAATAGAGGTGCATAAGATTCTTGAACAGATTCATATCAGGATCATTATCTTATGAATACTGTTGTTATTGTCTTGTAGATAATGTGTGTACCTAAAAATCTTGGGCAAGGGAGCTGAGAACCTAGGTGTGTACTGTAACAATTAGCATATGTCACACCTTCCTTCATTTGAAATGAATTCTAGTTTTTTAATTGCAGCAAACAGAATGTATTCATCCAACAAAAGGAATTGATATAAATTTTCTGTCTCCCTTGTTCCTTGCATCTACATCAAAGATCAAAAGACAGAAAACAAGACTTGTTTTTCTTTTACTGTCTGACTTGAGGTCTTCTTGTTGCACCTATTTCCTGAGCATTTACAATGTAATTACTTAGCGTCAACATTTTAATGATTTGCTTGCAAGTCCTTATGAAGTTACCAGCATACACGAATAGCCAATACAATTACAGGACACCAAGAAGAATGCAATCCTGCCTGGGAATACAGGAACTGAGAAGGCAAATGAGATGTTTTATCAGTTGCTTTGGGGGTTCTCTTTGGCAGACAGTCTGAAGTCAATCTATCTCTAGATTGTGAACTTCATGTGAAATGTGAACTTCAGCAATTCCTGTAGCTTTTGGACAGATGACTAATAATCCTGACAGCTTGGCTGTTTATTTTTTAATTAGAGATAAACCCTGCATCACTTAGCAGAGTAACAGGATTCTGCTGTACTGTTGACTGCATAGTAACAGCATTGATTCCTTGCAAAATAGTTGCACTACTGATATGTATACAATTTACTGGGTGTCCCATGGCTGCAAAATAATATTCAATGAATCTTTTCTTTCTAGCACTGTCTTCACTGGAGCTGAAGTATCCAAAGACCACAACACCTTCAGAACTCTATGAAGATGAATATCTCTGCTTTTATCCTTCTCTTTTATCCTAAGCTTTGGCTCATTCTAGACACATAGGAATCTCTGAAGATGTCTTATGCAGAGGTTTTTCCTTTTTTTTACAGATACATGGCTATTATTGATCCTTTGAAGCCTAGGCTCTCTGCAACTGCTACCAAGGTTGTCATTGGGAGCATATGGATTTTGGCTTTCCTGTTGGCCTTTCCTCAGTGCCTATACTCCATAACCAAGGTGATGCCTGGGAGAACTCTTTGCTATGTAGCATGGCCAGGTGGTCCAAAACAGCATTTTACGTAAGCTTTTGTTCTTCTAAACTTGTGCATGGTGATGTCTAGACTTGCAATGGACTTGGCAAAACCTGTATAGTATCACGCAGATACTCTACATGCAGAGTAACTAATAGTGTTGACAACTGAGAAAGGTAAAGTCAGTTTTCTAAGCAAGCAAGTTAGAGCATTATAAGTGATAAGTGGAACATATTTATTCTCTTCCACTTTTATGAGTGTGCTCCATCCTATGCTGCATGTTTAGCATCACTGTTTCACTTAAGACGGCTACTTCTATACAGATAGAGGTGGTCAGAAATGGGAACATAACACGCAATTCAAAGCAAGCTTCCTTTTTATCCTAACCAGAAAAAAAAGTATTTCTATTCTCTCCTTAGAATCATTTAGGTTGGAAAAGACCTCTAAGATCACTGAGTCCAACCCTTAGCTTTACACTACCAAGTCTATCCCTAAACTATGTCACTAAGTGCACATCTACACATCTTTTAAATACATCTAAGAATAGTGACTCAATTACTCCTCCGGACAGCCCATTCTAATGCTTGACAATTGCCATGAAGAAATTTTTCCTAATATCCAGTTTAAACCTTCTCTGTAACAACTTGAGGCCATTTCTTCTTTTGTTATCAAACAGAACAGACAAACACCCACCTTGCTACAATCTTCTTTCAGGTAATTGTAGAAGGCCCTAAGGAGATCTTTTTTTTCCAGATCTCTTCATGAGAGAATGGAATTTTCCCACTTCATTCTGTTCCTCTATCCCAGTTACTTGTCAGATATCAGTCCAGAAAAGAAAACTGGATAACCTATAATTGGTTCCTATTGCTGAAAGTGAGAATACCAGTCAATTAAATTCAATATATCCTGTTTGTCCCTCTGGCAGAATTAAGGACAACTGGTTACCTAGCCATTTGTCCTTTAATGTCTTCACTGACATTTAAGATGAACATTGTGTTCAAGGCTGAAAGCCTGTGTAACTTTCTAGAGCCAAATTTGACCTTCTGCTCTCTTCGAGGCAGGTTAAAGAGGCCCTGGTCATATGTAATTTTTTATCACTTTAGGAACCATACACAGACATTTCTCTTAGGGCAGTAAGGTCACTCTCAGTGACAGCTGAGGATTCTTCACTGATCATTCCCTGGGATTTTATCTGAAGTTGGCATTTAACCAGGAACTAACAGGATGCAGAAGAAGTTATCTTTGATTTCCCAGTGCTTACATTAGCAGTGATGACTGTATTGCACATAGGCTACAGAGGTGTGTGGCCTATGTTTTACAGATGTGCTATATGAAGAATGCTGGGTAACAGGACATTTATCAGGGCCCCTGTATCAGTATACCATTAAAATATTTTCCTATTTCATTTGTGGTTCCAGACTAGAGCTACAAATACCTAGCTTGCCTTGATGATACTTGGCTGTGTAACAATTAAATCAACTCAGCTACTTAAGGACAAATATATGTTATTCAGCAATTACTGGTCATGATAATTATAGAGTCATTCTTAATATATGCTAGTGCAGGTTCAGCATTAGACACCCTATAAAGCACTTGTACTAAATGTAAATAAATTTGAAGTGCAGTTCAAGACTTTCAAAAACACAGTAAAAACACTGAGCACTAGCCAGTCAATATAAAACATACTTTGTGATTAAAGTAGCACTCGAATTTTGAAAGCCCATTCCATTGCTACAACTCCTTTGAAAGCACTTATTACTATAATACTTTTTCATTGCAGGTATCATGTCATTGTGATTGTGCTGGTCTACTGCTTCCCCTTGCTTGTCATGGGCATCACTTATGCCATGGTGGGAATTACCCTCTGGGGAGGAGAAATACCAGGTGACACATCCAACAAATACCATGAGCAGCTCAAAGCCAAAAGGAAGGTATGTTCTGATAAATCCCACTAAGTGAATCCTGATAAAATAATCTGCAATTTTGTTGCTAAATAACACAGTATATTCCTTCAAAAAGACCAAATCACTTGAAACAGCATGATTAAATCTGACAGGTTGTCTTTTATCTTCACTAGCCTTTTTTTTTTTTTTTGTAACTTTGATGTTTCTCATTAAATAAAGATAACATTTGGGTTTTAACTTCTTAATCTCCATCTGGCAGCATAGACTGTGTTTGATATGTGGAAACTAAGACAAAATCTTTAGTCTTCATAGAGTTAAGATACTGAGTTTTGAACAATGGACTAGCAAACCATTAGCTCCTCTTACCTAAGATTCTTATCCCACTGAAACAAAAGTGAATCTTTCTGTAATTCTCAGTAAAGTCCCATGAATATTTGAGATGAGCACTGCTCAGCCTATTTATAATGAATAATTTAGATTTTTAATCAATAACTTTTTGTGAGAAATACAAACCAATTTCACCAGGTATTTTCTTTAGTCTCTTTCACTGTAAGCATTCCCTAATCTAACTAGATTATAGATTGCTTAGGAACTGAGTATTTGACTATCTACAGTTTTCAGTGTTGCAGTGCCATGAAGATTTCTTTCTTATAACATTCTTTGTCTTAACCTAACTTTTCTTATTTAATAAGGCAGTCTTCTGCTTTTTATTTCTGACCATTTATTTTCTTCATACTAAAATGTATTCAACCCTTCAGATTCGGAAAAAAGGGTACCTAAACATGGGCTTCTCATTTACAATGATGAGCACATTTTCAGTTGCTCGGTTGCTTCAGTTTGCTTCCTGATGCAGTGAGTATGCCTGAACAGGGGTACATGGTACCCTGCTTGTAGCAATAGTAGAGTTGGGCTTGTTTGGTTCTGAGGCAACAGGAGGTCTGCGAATTCTGAAGAACACTGATGATTCCCTTTCTTTCAGGACACTGCCAGGAATATGAAAGTGTTTTTTTCCCCACCATACTACACAGTTCAAGTTGTTATGGCAGACAATATATGAAAAGAAAGATTAGGATCATTTTCTCCTTCATGCATTTTCAGACTTATAAGAGATAAGTGCAGAGTTGTCAGAAGTTTCAATTGTCAGAATAGTAGACATGCCTAGACAGCTTTATGGCACATCATGCAATGACTCCTATGAAACCAAAAGTGTTATTTATTTTTGTTTTACCATAGCATTTTTTAAGAGAGAAAAATGCTAACCTCTTTAGGAACCAGAATTCAGTTTGACCAGTATTATCACTACTATTGCCTTCTAACAGTTCAAAGATTACTTGTAATGCAAACAGAGAGAAAATTATGAAAAATAATCATGGAAAACTAAGAAGGATGCCCCAATGCAAAATTAGTAGACTAATTTTCAAAAATGCTGAAAGTATTTCCAAGTATCAGCATGTCACTCCTTGACATTACCCAAAAGTTCAACATTACCAATACAGTCTTTGCCATACATGTTGTCACTTACCCAAAAGTGTATTTTCAAAGTTATGAAATCACCTTTCCTAAAGAACAGAAGTAGAAAAATCTTTCACTGGTCGATTAACTGTGCTATCACCAATGCTGCCCTTCTCGACACTGAAAACCAAGAAAGCAAATACTCAGAGGATGGTGACCAGACTCTGATTGTGAAGACAAACCAAGGAATCACTTTCTATAACAAAACACAACTTGGAAAAGCAAGTGTGAAAACAAGATCATTAAAAACTAACTTGGAGAACAAGAACATTCCAGAACTTCAGCACCTGTTATCATAATGACTAAGTAAAATAATGATCCTATGACATAAAAAACTAAAGGTCTCTGAAAATAAAATCTAGCCTTTACTATAAGATATAAAGGGCCCAATTAAATCCCTTGAATACTTTAAAAACAGAACCTTTTTAGAATTCTAAATGTATGCAAGAGACAAGGAGTACTACCTTTAATTAAGGGATTTTAAATGTGAGAGTATAGGAATGCGTACCTTCGACACATGCAACAGGGGAATGAAATTATGTGCAGATATATTATAACTGCATCAGTGACTTTATTGGTAGAGCTCCATGATGGCACTTCAGCTATACTGCTGTGCTTTCTGGCAGGATTTATGAAATAACTGGTATTTAGAAGGATGAGTCATAATTGGTTACTCATGGAGAGGCACTAACAGACTGGAATTCAAATAAAGCTGTAACTCAGTCTGCCTCTGATAACAGAGCTAGTGCTTGACCTTTTGCCTACTGTTTCCTTTTTTTATTTTTTTACCACGTATGTATAAATTATATGAAAACACATTAATTATGTATTTTTATACTACATTGTACAAACTAAGAAAAGCATTGGTTAGAAATAATGATACTTTTGCTGGCATTAAAAAGCAGTTGGCAAGGTCAGGCTAAAAAAAAAAAAAAAAAAAAGAGAGAAGGCAAAACAAAAAAAGATAAAAATTTAAAAAGGAAAATGGAAAAAAAAATTAAAAAGGAAGTGAGACAAAGCCCAAAACATTATGATGCAGCATCATAACTCTTGGAATACTGAAGAAATTATGGGCTGACACAGCTTTGGAAAAACAAGACCATGCTCAAAATATAAAGCTTTCTCACCATAAGTAAATGATGAGAATATTACACTATGAACTCACATGTCACATGATAAGAAATAAGTACTCCTGAAATCAAATCAGACAGACTAGATAGATATTGCCCCATTCATAAAACTCTATGTGAAAGTTTGCATCCAGCCTTATGAAACACAATTGACACACTGGGTTCAAGGGTTTGTCTTGCATGTGACTTCCTACAACATCTTGAAACTCCACTTTTATCTTAGACATTTGTTCAGACTTCTTCAGAGTTGTGAAATTACTACTAGCTCAGGGTACTGCATAAAAACATATAAAGTTTAATATCCTCCCAGTTATTCATGCTATCTTATCCTAGCTTTTCCTAGCATGAGGACCAGCATTCCGATCTCCAGTAACTTATGTTCCATTTTCAAAGCGGCATAAGGGAGTCAAAGTTTAGCATGGCAGAAAGTCCATATAACTTGATTATCCTCCGGTTCATTAAAAACACCCACTGCAATCAAAAACCCCACACTGATTTGTACTACAGACTTCAAGGGATAGCCAAATTTTCACAGCTCATGCCCTCATCTATACTGAATCATCACCTGTGAATGGCTTTTAAAAGTCAGATAGTAGTAAATACAGATGTTTTCAGCCTTTATTCAGGTAACAGTCTACCAAAGCTTCCCATATGTCAAAGTATTCACTTCTCCATGTTAAGTGTGCAAAGAGAACTAAATCCTAGAACACACTCTGTGCAGGGGGTCTGGATTACATCGCATCTAAACTGGCCATGCAACAGCAGATTGTGAGAGACTTATATTGCCATTGTGCCTTTCCCACCATTTATTTATTCATGGGGCATGAGTGTTTCTACCTTGCAGGTTCTTTTGTGCTTGTGCATCATGGACAGAAATGACTGCCATGATGGTGTAGAAGCACTTTGCTTACCAACTGAGAAGGTGCCCACTCCAGAACAGTGAACACATACAAAAAGGGGCACCTGCACTTCCCCTGGGAAGGAACTTTTTCCCTTTGGCTGATTTTACATTTCTGGGAGTGATAACTGAATCAACCTACCCATTCTATAGCGGGGTAATGAGGTGCAGAAACTCAGTTTGCTATGAATACTATATACCTCCTGCTGAAAATAGGTGTCTGTATAATTTTTTGGTCCATCAGTAATCATATTCTGTAAATGGGTCTACTCTTAGACTTTGCAGAGAATAACAATGAAAATAAAATGCAGAGCAGAGTAAATAAATACTAGAAGAGAAACACAGAGGAGACTAAGCTGGAGAATTAAATATTATTTTAAGAACAGGTGGTTTCCTAACAGCCCTAAGGTTTTTATTATATTGTGTGGGTATATTTCTTGACTATCTGAAATTTCATACACATACAGTTTAATTATCATTTATCCAAAATGCTGGTGCATTGTGAGCACCCTGTAGGCCAAAGCTTTATTGTGATTGAAAACCACATGTGTACTTTGGTGCAGCCATTCATAAATTTAGCAAGCATTGTTCAGCACATTGAAAAAGCCAAAAGACTAAGCAATATCAAGTCAAAGAACAAGTTACCCTGCTAGCTTCAGTTCTGTACTCTCCACTGCTTTGTTGTCAGTAACCAGGAGAAACAGAGATCCTTTTTAATGATTCCAGTCCTTACATGGAAATGTCCACTGATCAATTCCTTGGACAGCTGAAAGTGTGAGAAAAATACCACCTGAAGTGGCAGCTTTTTATGTTCACACACAATGTCTTTCCTCTAGATGAAATACAAAGAACTGGACTAAAAGTTTCTGAAGTGATTAGGCTGACTTTATGATTTTATGCTTTTTAGTCAGTCTCCTCTCAGGTTATACTCACATAGTCATGCATCTTAGACTTCATGAAACTATTCTAGAAATTGAATCCTTTGGAAGCTTTTCATATCAATGAGACATGTTTTAAATATCAGCTTTACCTGTGGTTGCATTTGACATTGTCACATATCTTGCTTAAAGTAAAGAAAAAACAACCCAAGAAGAAGGAATTCTCAGACGCTTTTAAAGGCTCTCCTGAATGCAAATTCATCCTTTGTTTGCCAGACACTTAAGATGTTGAACTGTGTTCAGTACTTTCTCCACTTATTCCTTGAGTGTCAGCTTATCTCTTTCAGTATTAAAATGTTAAATGAAAACCAGACAGGACAGGAACCTGTCACCACAGACAACCCTAACAGAAATCCTCTGATATCATCTTAAACCTCCATCTTTAAACCATTTTGCTTTCTGGATTGCTACATCTAGTGGAAAGTGTTATAAAAAAAATCTGACCAATCCTAGAGTTCTAGTTTCCAGGCTAACTTTCCTTATAGACTAGACACTGGTTCCTGTCCTGTTTTCATTTAACATTTTAATATTGAAAGAATTGGGACTAAAGATAGGTTTCCTCTGAACCTGTTTCAGGACACCTCTTACTATGATACCCTTAACTCTGTCAATTTACAGGAAGTATGAAATAACCTTGCTAATATTGCAAATGGAAACCAACCCTAATAAAGCTAGAACCTGACTTCACAAACTGTTACACACACCTAAAGACGGCATTGTAACACTGTAGATGGAGTTCCACAAGGGAACGTGGCACGCTTCTCAGTGTGCTTCCTACGGAGCGCTGATGGTTATCCTGTCCACTGTTCCTCTCTGTGGCTCTGCATGTGTGAGCCAGCATTGGTCATGCAGAGGGTTATTGGACCAGAGTGCACATGTTAGTGTTGCACTAACATTTTGAGCAGTTGTCCCTTACCCTGCTAGACTCACCAGATTGCTGTTAACACAGTAGTCAAAGTCACTACTTGCAAGTAAGTGCTATTACAGTTAAAAGTTTGCACAATAGGTTGGGCTCTTTTTACCTTACTTTCTTATAAGCCTAAGAAAAGCTTCAAAAGGGTAATGATAAACAGAATATCATATAAATATCTGTCTGCTGAAAATACTAGCAGAAGAAGATATATTTTCCTATTTTGATCAGTAATACACTCCCATAGTTATTAAAAATCTCAGCAAGATTGACAGGAAAGAGTATTGAGAGGAAAGACTGATTTGGACATTTTTATCTACCATTAATTAAATTCTTGCACAATCCACACATAAATTACGAGGTATGACCCCCCCTTCCTAAACACATACACACAGAGAGGCTCTTTTTCAGACGGACAAGGCAGTCGAACCAAAAATCTGAGAAAAGATTCTTTCTACGTTTTAAAAAGTTCTGTGAAACCCTTTGCATTACCGAGTATATGGACTGAAGACCTACTGAAAATGTAGAGAATAGGCAAAATAATTTTTAATGTTGTGTATCAAAAATTTTCATTTCATAGTCTTACTTTTCACATGTGTGGAAGTTGCCTCAGAAAAGACTGGGACATGAGGTACTGGGGCACTATTGTCATTGCATGTTAAATCCAAAATATTTTTTAAAGATCTATTTTATTGGCTTAGAACTTCAGAAAAAGTAAAACAGGGTTCATTCTTTCTTCTCTTTGGGATTTTTTTTTTTCCCTCCAAAGAGACATTTGTTCTTTTTATAATAATTCACCCACATTTTAAACAAGTTTTCCTATTGAGGTAAAAAATAAAGCCAGATCTTCTGATCATTCTCTCAATAGGATTAACACAGTGAAATCGAACTAAATTTCTGTAATCATCCCTGCTCTGCTCTCTATCTGCCAAACAGCTACAGCATACTCAGCAACAGTAACATCTTCCATTCACTGTCCCAAGTTTTCCTGAAACTCAGCTATGAATTGTGAACCCATCACAATACCCATGCTTCAAGCAGCAACCACAAAGGAGTGAAAAACTAGTAAATTCTAAATATGGCTTTATACTGAGCATAAACCTTGGCAGTTTAAGTATTTACTGACAGACCGATGCAAGTTTTCTGGTTAAAACTTTTTAATGGAACAGCTGACAACAGCTCCAGGTCAGGGGAGGATTTAAGAGATTGATTCTGCATGGTCAGTAATTAAGGTCAGAATCTTGCCCTTAGAATTTCGGTGATGTTTTTCATGATGGTATTTATATATTTCTGACCACCTGTGGCAGAAAATTTATGTAAAATGTTAACTCTAGGCACAGTCCTAGGGCAAAAATTTCTGCTTAGTAATGTCTCACATTTTTAAGAATGGAAGTAATAATGATCAAAAACCTCAGCAATGCTTTACTTCAATGGTGGTGAACTCTGTGTTTTCAAATGCATTGCTGAACTGAACTTTACACGTTCCTTAATAATAAACCCAAGATACCTACCAAAAAGACAAATGAAAACCAAATGTCTCTTCTTCAAAATTTAAATTTTCAGCATGGAGATTACAATCTCCACATTTAAAACTACAGAGTTGTTTTTTTTTAAAGACAGACTTAATTTTTTCTGTGTTGATCAAGTCTGGGACCTGACCCTCCAAACCAATAACCTTAAAACTCACGTTCTGGACAAAGCATGTTCTCTAAGTGGTATGCAAATTTTTTCACCAGCACACAAACAAACCTTGGAAATTGTAAAAGGTCTTTTGTTGTGTTATCTGATCTACAGTCAAGGTTATCCCACTACATATCCTAAATTATGACCACATGAATAGTCCTGTGTATGTATGGGTGTATAAATAAATAAATAAATGCACACCAACTTAGATAAAGAGACAGCACAAGAAGCCCCTTCCCCCTTGAATCCCTGTAGGGAAGTCAAAACCAAATTAATTTTAGCATGGGTTTTGAGTCTGTTGAGCTTTCTGGAATAGTGCCCAGCATCTGTGTGGCAAAAAGCCCAGGCAAGCTGAAGCAGATCAGTCATTTTGGAGGACTGCAGAGCCAAGACCTGTATATTCAGCAGAACAGAACTGCAGCTCCAGTATTGCACTTACACATTTTTACATTCATTACAGGTTGCCATTTATGTAAAAACAAAATACAACTTCTCCACCATTCTTTTCTTAAGTTAAAGCAGAAGTCAAAGTGACTTAGTGTGAATGACCTCATTAAACTCCTGCTACCATATAAACCAGATGGAACAGCCAAGAGATAATACAAATGGTGACACGAGCTGAACTGCAGAAAACCTACAATATCCCAAATGTACTTTATTTAGAAGCAGGCGAAAATTATCACCAACATGCAGAGGGTTGCATGTGTTACCTAAGTCTATTGATATCTTCACCTAACAAATCTAATCCTTTAACTCAAGTACTTCGTATTTTAGAAGTTTCTGTACTGCTATTGACTAAAAGGAAGGAAAAATTTCCCAAACAGTATTATTAAGAAGTTCTTTAATGAAAGCTTTCCCGTGCATGGAGTACACAGGCACACACCCAGCACAGAATTCTCACAGCTTTGTAGCTTTAACTAATTAACATATCTAGTGGGTATATAGAACCTGAAAACCATGTGCCCCTGGTATCACCCTCAGAAGTGCCCTGCTGGAGCCCTTCCAAGGGTTCTGGGCCCTCTATCTTGTTTTGAGTACAATATATCCTATAATTCTGGTCCATATGCATGTGTTCCAAAAAAGATGTCCTTGCCGAAATCCCTTCCCTTGAAAAGACTGTTAAACAGAAATTTAGGAATGTAACACAAACTGTGAGAAAGGAGTTTAGAAACTGTTAACTGATACTTTAAGAATGAGAAACTATACCGCTATATTAAAATCAACAAATATATAAAAAATCTTAAGGCGTACCTACAACATTGTAAATAACCTATTCAAGGCACCTTCATTTCATTACTTATTTTCTGGGGTGGATAGAAATAGTTTTTGATTTCTCCAGGTTTTTGTGCAGGTTTCCTAGGAAACTGTTTCAGCCACCCTAGCATGGGTCAGCTTATGCCTTATTCCACCAGAGTATCAAACCACTGCAGTAACAACCAGTGTGTTGACCATTATGGCCAAGTCATGTGGATACATTAATACTTGGAGCAATGCTGAAGTGTCTGTACAAAAGCAGAAATAGCAGATGCTGCCAGGACAATTAGACTCCTGACACATTTTATCTACAGTTGATCAGAGCATATACCACTTCTTATTGACCAAATATTTCCAAAAGGTTCTTTATATGAGTAAAAAGTCTACTTATAATAAATTCATAACCTTGTACAGTCATTCGTGGAATAACAAAAATAAACAAGATGCATCAAATGCAAGACATAAACTTCAACATCACTGATGTTAACAGTTTCCTTTGAACTCAATTTAAATTAAAATAGACAGGGAGAAAATCCTATTTTTTTCTTTTTTTTTTTTTTTTCTCCCCAGGTGGTTATAAACACTTTTTTCTTCAACCTTTGAAAGGCAAGATGCTACTATCATTGCAAATGCATAATTACAATGGTAATAAAAAAATAGCTCTAACCGTGTTTTTCTTTCAACAGAATTTTGCCATGCATTTTAAACAAGTAAATTCTAGGAATAATTCAGGGTTTTATTCCCACCTACAGAAAAGAGAAGAAAGAGGTTTTTCAAACTATGTATTAAATAATCTGCATTCCTACCCATGATGTTCTTTTGCCTAAATTATAGAGAAATATAGTAAACATTCAAATAGTTTCTAATTATATAAATCACTTATTTAATTCCCCTCGGTGACTCAGTTGAAAATAAAACAATCCAAATAGACTGTAGACTTTCCATACGAAACAAGAGTGTGTGCTCCTATTTTCAAGGTAACCCATCTCATTTTAGGTTCAAGAGGGCAGTTCCCATTATTAGGAGCCCATATAAAGTAAACCATGTGTAGGATGATATGGAGCTTTTGCATAATTCACTGGCATAATTCATCATATCCTTACTTGTTATTGCACTGTCAAATACATAAGATCTATTTTCTGAGAGAAAACAATCACAAGCTCCATTCCTTCAGAAGTCCCATATGGAAAATTCAAGTGAGTCTTAAAATGTTGACAAGGTTCCAGGAGAGCCTTCAGTGAGGATTAAAGGTCCCAGAATATTTTCAGAACTGTGTCAGAAAGAAGACTTCAGAATCAACTATCCCCATTGGGCAAACAAAGGAATATGCGATTATTTTGTTTCCTCTGCACCAAATCTCATATTTGGTTGGAAGCATGGAAGTGAAGTGTGCCCCATCACTCAGTCCAGGTCAGGGAGGAAAGTACTGTAAAGTAAGTGATGGTGTGAATAAAAACATTAGATCAGCTTCTTCACTTCTTTTCAGAATTAGATCTCAGGTGGAAAACCATGCCCAGTAATGCCAAACCCACAACAGCAACTCAGAGTCATTTTCTAAAGAACATAAACTTCTCATGGTACTCAGTGATGAAGACTAACCAATGATACAAGGCCACCTACCTTGTCTTAGTCTGAGCAGCACACATAAGCATATTGCCTAATATCCAGCAATCTCTTGTGATAAACAGAGACATCTCTTTTTAGATAAAATAATGTAAGACTTGTTGAAATTCTTCAAAATCCCCAATCGGATGTTTGTAAAATCATGTATTCTCAAAGAAAGTAAAAATCTGACAAAAAAATTTACCCTTCTTCTGCAGTGGAACTGATATTTCTTGACATGTTGAGAGAGTCTCAAAGTCACTGTCAAATCTGTGTTCTATGCAAAACATAATTTAAAGTATGTTTTACAGCAGTAATGAAGACCTTAATTAAGTCATTAACTCATAAAAAGTGTCAGAATTGCTTTGCTTTGTTGGCGGGGGGAGAGGAACCTCACATTATAGCATTTGTAAGACAGCAAAGATACTTCATACTTGAACAGAATATCTTTTTTGAAGTTTACAGCTTAAATAAGAAAATGAGTTATTGTGAACTCTTCCTTCAAGAAGGAATAATTCAAACTGAAATGAAAAGTAGTTTCTTTATTTCGAGCAACTGTGCAAAACAGATGGAAAGTATAGGTCAGAAAAATAAAATTATTTGGAGCACTGGAATTGACAAGTACCTTACCTGATTGAAAGACTTCCAAGCTCTCCTGTTTTTTGTCCTCCTTAATGTGCATCTCCTTCAGCTATTAAGAATATGTCCTTTATATGGGCTAAAAGAGCACAGAAAATCCCTGAGCTTGTCAAAGCCCTAGATACCTCAGAAATCAGTCCTATCTCTATACTAATGCCAGTAGAGTTCACCTTTGAATCAGGGTTTTCTTGCAAAAGATAGACAGTTTTTCCAAATAAATACTGTGGAGAAGCAAAGACATACTGGTCCTTCTCTCTGGTGCTGAGTGCACAAGCATGTCCTCAGGACTGGGAAGTGGATTTACTGATTGCAATCTAACATGTTGGGAGAGATACCTTCTGCAGTATTAGCTTAGTGTTTTACTACTCTCAAAAGAGCACAGAGCAGAAACAAGAACATGTTATGACTCCCAGAGATTATCTGTGAACTGTGTTTAAGTTGTATTCATGAACAAATAATGTTCATGAGTGGGTTAATGAAGACATTATTATGCTGCATGAATTCTTAAGTTATTTACTAGTCATTTTCATATGCATAATACTTAAGAATAAAGTTCTGAAACTAATGAAGTGTGATACTGGTGCAAAGATGACTTAGAAAGGCAAAAAAGAGCTGCAGAGAAGACTGAAAAGGAAACAATTGATAGTCCAAGTCTTAGGTATTGATGGCAAATCAATTCCTTGGAATGTGAATTGCTATATTGCCCAAGCAGCAACTGAGTCTCTCAGAAAAGTATATTTTATTACCGATCTTTCAAGAGCTGCTCTCAATGCTACATCTAAGTCAGACTATTTTTATAGCTATTCTTCATGCAAAATAAAAGGATGGAAAAAAACGTATTTGCTGCTTTTTCAGGGTGTAGGAGAATCTGCTAGTTCCTTTTGACTTTGACTGCTTCTAATGCTTCACAGCAAAGGCAAACCTGCAAACTCCAATGAACTTACATCTGATTCGCTCTTTTAAATACATTTTTGCTCATAACACGACATTCATTAATGAAAAAAAAATGTTTCTTACTTGGACAGGAAGGATTTAAAGGAATGGACCGGATTACAAAGCACATAAATTAACTCTTTTTTCCTAGATATAATTTTTCTTAGACATAGGCAGCAGTGCATCAGTATCAGCAAAACATGTTGATGAAAATAAATATCTAAAATAAATACTCTGATTTTCCATCATATTGCAAATCTAGCCTCAAGACTTGCATAAAGGTTGCACAACTGAGAGACTCAGTACACTCATTCTAACAAAAATACTCCCTATAACAGAAAAAGAACCTCCTTTCTCCAGCCTTGTTGCCCACAAAGCAAGACTGAACAGAACACCAGGAGAAAATGGTGCCACTGGGACACAGGTTGATGATTTTCACTGCAATTCACATTTTTGAAAGCTCCATGGTGAAGTGGTGACAGGAACAGAGCTATACTTTTAGCTAATCAAGGGAATTCAGTAATTTTCTTGTTTGCTTGCTTTACAAATGTTTCCTAATACACAAGAAGCAAACCCTTATTAGTGAATTCCCTGCGACACAGAACAGAGGGAAAAGTTATTGAAAAAATGGTAATATCTCAAAAAAGTAAAGAAGAACAGGCCTATTTAAAAGGACTTTTTTTCAGGGTCACAGTTTATGTAGTCAAAAAGCAACCCCAACATTGCAGCTGTCTTTTATACTCTGCAGTTGAACCTGAAAAGTGACACTGGAGACTATTTAGCGGAACATCACAATGAACTGGAAAAGACAATCAGGTTTTTCTGGTAAATTCATACTTAGCCTGTTTCACTTATTTTCCTTATGCCCTAACTGAGTTTAATGGTTTACTGGCACTTATCAGGATTTATAGCAAATAAATTCAAGGTTTATAGATCTTCAAGTCACCTTCTGTTCATAGTTACTGCTACAACTAAAAAACGATACTTCATAGTGGAAAGACCAACATTCTGGACAAGAACTGCAGCCATAAACTGTGAGGTATGGCCTTGCACAGTGTGTGCCTGTCTCTGAAAGAGAAAAGAAAATTGGGTACAAGAGAAAGAAAATTGGGTACAACCTCCCTCCTTTTCAGCTTCCTCTTATTCTTTTTTTCCTCTATTTCTGCCAATACATAGTCATTCTTAGATAATGAAAGGAGAACAGACTGGAGCTGTTTGATTCCCCTCATAACTCCTGCATTTAACTTTAAATTTAACTCTAACTGTCCTGTGTTTCAAACAATTTTAAGCCACACAAACTGGTCACATCTCACTTATCTTTTCCTGAGGAAATATGCCAGTGAGTGCATTCTACTACATGAACACTCAAAAGAACGGCACCTCAACTTTGACTTTTCTTAAATGTCCAGAGAAAA
Source organism: Formicarius rufipectus (assembly GCA_013399695.1). Taxonomy (NCBI): domain Eukaryota; kingdom Metazoa; phylum Chordata; class Aves; order Passeriformes; family Formicariidae; genus Formicarius; species Formicarius rufipectus. Next base: position 738,509 of record VXAU01002840.1, read on the forward strand.
ACATTTTACACATTAATAAGGAAACTCCATCCTATATCTCCCCTCAAACATACATTTATTGATATATTACCACTCACATCAATTGTGATTTGCAGATTGATACAGCCTTGCCTGAGATAAAAATTATACTGTAAATTTTAGATGTTTTCTGACATTTATGAAGAATAGCTGCAATTCTGGATGATTAAGAATGTAATGTACTTTACCATATGTCATTCAACTGACCTGTTACTTCACAAATTAAATCAGATACTAACGGCCATCTAAAATGATCTCTTGTTGTTGTTTATTTTAACTACTTACTTCAGAAATTTCTGCTTTGGGGATGATGATGATGATAAATATTGAATCATGAATTTCCAGACAGAAAAGGCAACAGGAAAATCTTACGCTAATTTCCATGTTTTAAAAGAAGAGTGGTTTGTTTTAAACAAACAGTAACCTTGCAGGAAAAGATGTCATTTTCTGGGGGTGATTAGGCATTTTTAATTTCAAAACTTAAAAAAAAGTATTTAAATATTTATGTTAAAAAAATATTTAAAATTAGAATTAAATTGACTGAAATTGTGACGGAAATTCTGTGGATTTTCTTGTAGTGTAAAAAGTTACTTTGGGATTTCTGTTTCCTTGAAGAAAACCAGGAATGCTACACTTAGTAATAATTTAACTCAAAACTTCATTTATTTGGGGTTAAGTTTTGTAGCAGTTGAAATCAAAATGCTATTTTTTGTGCAGATTGTGAAGGTTTTTTAGGAGACCTTTAAGTGACCCTTGGAGTACTGCTTGCCTTGCCCTTCAATATAACACAGAAAACTAACCAATAAGAATTTGGATGTTAGGAAAAAGACAAACAACCTTCTTCTGGAAAATGTTGTTAACACAACTGCATATGCCAAAGTGGCAACCTGCATGCTTACTGTGATTTCTAGCAGCTCTGGGGCATGAGTGACACTGTGTTCAACCCGATTAACCTGCATCCCTTGCTGGGAAGTTCAACTCTTCTGGTTTTCAATCACTGCATAGATTAAATATTCAGTGTTAAGACAGATTTGCAGGCTTACAGTTTGAAAATTTGGAGACAAAAATCCTTTCATTTAGTACCTCTGATATTCCAGTGATGAATAATTCTAGGAATAATTTCACATGAACTGCTGGTATTGCAAGAATTGCTAATTAAATATCAAGGTAAGTCATTATACTCTCAAATATTCTGGAATTACAGAAGTCCTGAACAGTGCTGAGGTAGTACTTATTATTCCTGGCAGATCTATAAAAACATAGCAACAAGCAAAGTGCACCTATAAATCAGTGGACACAGAGCTTAAGTATCATGGTAAATCTATGGAGTTAAGACTTTTATGAGTGAAATATGTACAAGGCACAAGTGTAAATCCCCAGCAGAAGAACAGTGGAAGTTATGTCCAAACCAGTGAAAAAGAGATGTCATTTAAGGACAGACTGTGATTTGACAACATAATTCTGTGGCATCATTTTAGATACATAGTTTAGTCCAGAAACATCTGTTCACATACAGTCACAACCTTTTCCCCTCACCCCAAAAAAATGCATATACAGTCCCACAAGCTTCCATTTATGCCTATATATAGAGACACAGATGTACACTCATCAAAGATGAAAGTGATACTACGTTTTGGTGTGTTGCCTTCTTTTAAAATAATACTGATGTTCCTTGTGAAATAATTTACAGTTAAATGATGAAAAGTGCTTTAGAACCAAGTATTATTAAAGTTCTATGTGTGGTCAGATGGCCCTTTTCTATCTTTAAGTGATGAGATATATATGCATATATATATATATATGTACATATCATAAAGTATTCTTATAAGCAAAATCTGGTCCCAGCCAGCAGGAAAGACTGTTAACTGGGGTCAGATAAGAAATGAAAAATAGTTTTATGTTTCCTATAGGAAGGCAAAAAAAGAGTTAAGGAGGGCACCATAACATTTATATGTAAAATGAGGTAATTATGTCAATTGAAATGTTATAAAAAATATTAGCCAAATACATGTAAGTATTGGAAATTTTAGCTCTGTTTTTTTTCCTTCTGGTAAAAATACAAGCAGTAGGAAATTGTATTTTGTACAGAGAAAATAAGGGAATTATTCATAGTAATTCCTATTATGTACAAATGAACAAGAGACCTCCCAGCAGACCCAGCATGTCTGGTTTCATTTTAGCCAGAAGAAGAAAAGCTGTGGTGTAAACGTATGACATACTGTGCTGAAAATGGTAGCTGGGCTAGTACTTAACAAAGCTGAAGAGGGAAAGACAGGAGTGAAAATTTTACATGGCTTGCAAGTTTTCCTCATGTGTTTCAAGCACAGAGCAGAGCTTCTCTTCATTTGTGCTTAATGGAAACTATGGTAGCTAACAGATGTTATGATAGATGCAGAAAACAACAAATTAGGATCACTAGTCAAGGGAATTGTTAACTTCTGAAATTAGACAGGATATTGCAGTTGCTCATTACCTACAACCTAGTGTTACTCAAATCACATCTAATAACTGGGGACAAGAAATATACTTCCAGACCATGATAGCAAAAGACACCAGGGTCAATAAAGGTCAACACAAGGTGTCCAAATAAAACACCCTGTAATCTTATTCCAAGATTAGACATACAGGAAGAGATATTTTAGATAGCCAAATATGGGTAAATAAATATATTACTTGGAAGAATCAATACAAATAAAGTTAGAGAAGATTTTCATTCTATTTTTCTTAGACAAAGGAAGATCTCCAGCCAAGAAAAATGTAATTAAGAGAGTCAGATTAAAAGGAAAATTATATAAAAGCATATTCATCTTTCCTTTGACTAATTGAAATAATCGATTGCAAGAAAATTATTCATGGATGCTGAAATGTTAGTCCAAATTT
>VXAU01002840.1:741445-768831 GCA_013399695.1 Formicarius rufipectus
AAAAAAAGGCTAAATATCATTCTTGCTTCTTTCTTTCAGGTAGTAAAAATGATGATTGTGGTTGTGCTGACATTTGCCATCTGCTGGCTACCCTACCACATTTACTTCATAGTTACTGGGATCTATCAACAATTAAATCGGTGGAAATACATTCAGCAAATCTATTTAGCCAGCTTTTGGCTTGCCATGAGCTCTACAATGTACAATCCCATTATCTACTGCTGTCTTAATAAGAGGTAAGAGCTAATTATGAAATTATGTGCATAGCTTCAACAAGAATATAAATGTTTCAAATGGGATAAATGACAAAGAATCTTCACTTGAATAGTTTGCAGTTAGTGGGAAAGAAAGCACAATTTAAAAAAAATATATATAAAAAAACTGTCTTTAGGTGTGTACTTGAACTAAATACCAAAAAAACCCAAAGGTAACCTTCCAATAAATACTTCAGCCTACTTAAAATTTCAGAGCAAAATTCAGTTTTCTGAAACAAAGCCTCCCTATTTCCATATGCAACATTTAAAAATCTGTTGCAGTTTAATATATCTTGGCTTGCAAAATATTGAAATAATGATGTAAAGACAGTCAGTAGTGATATAAAGTGCAATCTTTTGTTCACTAGCTAATTGTAGCCCCAATTCTGTTTTTCAATGCTGGAAAAATATAAGATAGAATGTGATTTACTGTATTCTGTATACTTTACCACTGGATTACTGCCAAGCTCTCAGGTCTGCTTCAGGCTAATAAAATAAATATTTATGTTCTCATTACTCAATTCTAAATAACATTACTGTTTGACAGCAACACATTATGGTCTGAATTTCAAAGATAGGCACCAGCTGAGTTTGGTGAGATTTCAGAGATACTGCTAATCTGAGATTACTGCATTGCAGGATGTTTTTCATTTCAGCTTGTAGGACCAGGGTCTAAACCATCTTGGCCATCCTATTCTTCAGTATTTCTTCTAGTATTATTTGAAAAAGATCACCAAGAACAACAAATAATTTCACAAAATCAATCATCATGAGTCAATATTGAATAAGTAACCTTAAATATTATTTGAAATCTCTTGAATTAGCAGACAGTGTCAAGTTTAATTACTGATGAGTTTCATGCCAATTTTGCAAAATATTTCTAAAAACCCCTAAAGATCATGCAAAAGGAGTCTAATTGAAAATGAAGTGAACAAATCCTGACAAGATGTTATTGTTGTAAAAATACTGTAGACTTCCTCCCTGATGAGAATAGCTTACAATAATTAACATTCATGATCTTTTAAAAAGGCACGATACTGCCTGATTTCATACAGCCTTCTGCCCTTTTGATCCCTTACAACTGTTTAGGGAAGAGGTAAAGTTTTAGCATGACAGAAAAAAAACCCCTAACTCAAATGGCAAATTTCTCAGTAATTTCAACAGCAAACAGATTTCAGTGAGTCTCCAGTGTCTGCAAAGGCAAGGAAGGGTGAGACCTCATATTTTCTCCAATACTTCCATAGAGCTTCTAAAATAAATCTATTTTCTTCAAAAACTCTTGAAGGTTACGAAAAATATTATTAATAATAACTTTATATCTCTCATGTGGTTTATGTTGATGGTTGTACACTGCAAAATTAAATGTCTGGATTAAAGAATACAACCAAAGGTATATTAATAATTCTGAGACACACTAAAGGTCATCCTCTTCAGAATTTAACGCAGGAATGAAATACTGGTGACAGTTTTCTTATAATTAAGTTCTATATTGAAATCAAGAAGCTGGAACATCTGCTTCTTTTTCATTTAGTAGAAAATAGAGCTGGTTGCTGGGAGTCAGATAAATTCAAGCAGTATTGTTACCTCCGCTGGATCTAGTATCAGACAGAGTTATAACACCTATCACCAGCCTCATTTCAGGCTAATTAGGATATTATTTATGTATCTAGATAAAGAGAGCAGTTTTTCAAGATGAACAAAAAATAATCCCTTGAATTACAAAGAGGATGAATGACATCAAGAAAAGTCATACAGTTTAAAGATGTTTAGGTTTTACAGTTCCCTTCACTAAATCCATTGCCATCAGAGGTTCTTTCAATATTTTTCCACAATGTGGACTGCATGTAAACAGAGGAATGCTGAGTTTTATCTAATGTGAGAACTCCATCACAGACAAAAAATTGAGGAGAAAACAAAGTTACTCCTGTGAGATCAGTCAATTTTCACTGAAAACCTAACCAGAATTTCTAAATATTTCACATGAACCAGTATTAGTCATTATGTCACTCCCATAAAATCATCTCTGCTTCAGAGAGAAACACAGAAAGGATATTGGACTCCAGGAACTTGGATGGTATTTTACATAAAAGAACGTTAACCAAGTTTCTTGCGAGAGAAGATGAAAATACAGGTGCAGATTTCATCAGAGGTCAAATCAGAGCAATTTCTATGAAGACAGTTCTATGAAAGCTGCTGGTTTTTTATTTAGGCATGGGTACAGGACAAGAAATTTATTTTTAGGAAAATACCAATGTTAAAATGCAGGGAAAGCATAAAGAAAATCAGGAGCTGAAATGAGCTGTTAGCACTATCTTTTTTTACCCTACCCAGATGTTAGTCAAGGAAACTTCCACCGAGTTCACCACCCCCAGGACTGTGGCAGGATAACTAGCCAAGTCAGTGTCCTGCCAGCACAGTTATGTTTTCAGATGAAGGCCTGTGGCTGGCTCTCATGAACACAGGCTTTCACCAAGCATCTTTCCTCCTAGGTTCCGAGCTGGCTTCAAGCGAGCATTCCGCTGGTGCCCCTTCATTGAAGTGTCCAGCTATGATGAGCTAGAGCTCAAGGCAGCCAGGTTTCATCCCACCCGGCAAAGCAGCCTGTATGCTGTGTCCAGGATGGATTCCAGCATGACAGTGGTGTTCGACAGCAATGATGGAGACAGCACGCACGCCAGCCATAAGAAAAGAGCGCCTCCAAAGGACCTGAATTTTAAGGGTTGCTCAAGGAAGAATTCCAAGACTGTCTCCACAGCCTCAAGTCTCATCAGTTCACTGCACACTTCAGCAGATGTTTATTCCTAAACATTTCATGGTGACAGCTGCTAGAAGGGCAGCACTGGACAATCCTCTCCTACTTTGGGACTAGATATTCATACCACAGGAGCGCAAACCAGATTCCACTGACAAACGCTAGCTATAAATGTTGTGAGACTTTTACACATCACTTACTTTTTTGTCTTGGAGAGGAAGAGGAATTTGAAGACATATGTATGCCTCAGTCCAAATGTGCAGTTGCACCTTATAGGAAACCATATTTATAGGGATTATCCAAAATAAGCCAATGGCATAAAACCCATTGTTTCAGTTGCACCTGACTTATGTCTCACTGAAATGCAACAGACTTCTTTACTTCAATAAGTAAAATGTTTTATATTACGAGTGTATTAATTCTACAGTAACAAAATTACATGAGATTTGATAAAAATGTCTTTATAATGAAGATCTAATGAGCCCCAAGTCCATTAAACTGTTTTACAATTTATTTCCATTGACAAGCAAATAGAGAAAATGCACACAAATGAAGTTCAGCTGTCTGCAACAGTACAATTTTTCAAATAGATATGAAAAACTTTTTATTAGATTAAGACACTAAGTTAAATTCTGCCAAAGTTTCCACATTTTTGAACACAATACTCCAAGGGAATGTGTATTTCCAGAAGGTTGTATTGCTTTGATGAATGTCCTATAGCTTTGTAACTAGTGCTAAGGATAAGGTCTATCTCCAGTCACCTTAACAGAACCTTTCTGATTGACTTTAGAAAGGTCAAAACTGGAGATTCATGTGTAAGAAAAATGCCACTGTGGCAATGGGCTCTTCTCTGGAGAAGATAAAGTAACATGTTTCACTATGAGAAACATTCACCAGGAAAAAAAGTATTTGTTCTATTTTCACAAATTTTCCATAGGTTGATGCATGTAAATATACTCCTCTGCCTGCATCTGAAAACATGCTAGGCACTATTGCACACTTTCCCACTGAATTCAGTCAAAATCCACTGACTGTCACTGCTGCAAAGAAAGCTGAATGTAATAAAAGAGGGACCAGATAGCAGCCTTTATTTTAGTTAAACCACTGCGTCAGTTGCATGGATCAACTTCTCAAATAGATAAAACACAGGCAAAGTGTGAATGCCTGCCCGAGTCAGTCAAACCAGCAGAGGGCAGTACGTCTGGCTGAACCCAACACAGTACCAAAGCTGAGCAATTAACAAAGAGAAGCTTGAAAAGATAAAGACTGGATAGAGATGGCTTTAGTCCACATTTCTTCTTAGAGATTGGGGATGATCAGCATTGTGACAGTGAGCATATCATAAGAGACCAGTAACAAGAATCATGTTTGCACTGTGATTCATCTGTCAATTGCTATATTCTGCTAAGTGTAATTTGTATTTGTATTGTGATTTCAGTGCACTGTGGTGTCATTTACTAAAACAAAATCCTGCATAAGGTAAAATATCCTCAAATACGTAAGTCTGATACTTTAAACCCTCCACACATGGAATAACTCAAAAACCTAGTCACAGAGTATTATACTCCGATAGAAGTGTATCACAATTCCAGACTCACACTTTTCCTATCCTATTCAATCCACTGAAGCAAAGAGTTCTGCTCATTAATGACTTTCCCTTTAAATTGTTAGTCCATGCTTTTCAAAAATCTGCATTTCAAAAAACCCCAACTGTTTTCCATCATGTCATTGGTGTACTCACACTTTTCCTTCTGTTTTGTTTTTGGGGTTTTTTTAAAGTGTATAGTAATACAGCAACAGTCATGCAATGACTATAAAATATTTTTGAAGTTTTTTTCCCTGAAATACTCTGTTTTAAGAACTTAAATATCTTCACAAGGTGTTTAACAGCTCTCTTGAGAAAATCCAGGATAGGCACATACACAGAAAAAATTACCATAAGCATATTAACCTGGTGGTGGTGTATTACATACATGTGCTGTGAAATACTCTGTCTGATTGTGTACAAATTTTGAGGAACATACATATAGAAAATGTATACTTGTTAAATAAACTGTCTTTTCTAATTATGGCTATCACAAAATCAGAGTTGATAAACATTAATACACAATATAAGTTTGAACAATACGGCTGTAATGAAATAAATATATTGTTTTTATATGTAGAGTGTAAGTTTGAAATAACTGTACATAACAATACAGCATCATAAATGCAAGAAACATAATTTTCATGTAACTTTAATAATCCTTGGTTGACAAACATCAAGAAAGCAATGGTGGCTTCCTCTCACTTGTATCTTCAGTGGAACAGTTTCAGTTTACTAAGTGTTTTATGATATGACCTCCCATACAACTAATCCATTTATAATCTCGCTATATTTTGATGGGGAATGGGTGTCAAAAACACCTTCATCGTTCCCATAATTCTACTCTGAAGTTACAGGATATTCCTGTACAACAAATGAAGAAATCTGTGCTCATAATCACAGCATTGATTTAACAAAACATTACTGTGATGCATGGTGCAAATCCATCCCTCTTTCTTATCCCTGTAGCACAGCAAGAGCTGTGGCTGACAGCAGATTCCATTTGAATTACGATTTCTGAACAAACATTTTCAGCAAGAGCCCTGATAACTATAACATTCATTATAGGCCTCCTAACAGCCCTCATTGAGTGTAGAGGAAATCAGGTCATCCTCAGTTTGTGCCAGCAAGAGTACTCAAAGTAGTAGCCTGAGTGCAGGGTACATGCTCCTGGGGAATTGCTGGTGCAGCACTGTAGCAGTCTCATGTCTGCAGTGCAACCTTCATTCCACATTCTTTCCTTCTGCTAAGAGATGAGCTGAGGAAAACAGACACATACAGAGCTAGTTTCCTACTCAGGGGAGTAGAATAATACTCCAAAATAACTGTAATTCAACAGCATCAGGAAAGGTCTTGTTATCTTGAAAAATCTTCAGAAACATTAGTCCAGGTCAGGTGCAAGGGTTTCTAGTAATTTGGCCTGAAGTCTGTCTCTAAAATATCTTAGTGATGAAAAGATTTCATTGCTCTCTGCTATTTTGTAAGGAGATTCCCTTGGTAGAGGACAGGTTTAACTTTCACATCAACAGGGACAGAGTGTTTAGCATCAGTTTTCCCTGTCATTCCTTTAACATTGGCTAAACTTGTAAAAACAAACAAACAAACAAACAACACCAAAAAACAAACAAACAAAAAAACCCACACAGAAACCAAATAAAACCAACCAAACCAACAACAAAATTACAAATAGAAAAACCCCACAAAACCAAATATAGCTAAACATGACAAGTCTTTGTGGTGGTGCATTCTCCTACCCACCCCCCTTCTTAGGACACTCTACAATCCACTGGGCATTGGCCTTTGTGTGGAGAGTTGGGTTGCCAAGCGTCCCTTGACATACTGGGAACTCTTGTATGGTTAATCTGGGAACATCACTGAGGTGAAGGATGACAGCACAATCAGTCATCCCCTAACAGCCTTAGGACCTTCTCTACTTGAACCATAGCCCAGGGGAAATGATGCCATCGTGGCTAGAGTTTCAAAAAGAAGTTGAAATTGTATTGGAAACAATTTGTAATTGTTTTGGAAACTCCAGTAATTACTGACCTGAGGATGGAAATTTTATGGATGACTAAAGTAAACCATCTTGCTACCCTATAAACAGAGGTCCTAAGTGAGGCCCTTTGAGCTTCTCTGGACTGCAGTGGGATGTGCCAGCATCTCACTCTGAGTGGGACACCTATTGGAATTTGCAAACTGTCACATTTGTGATACTCAGAGCGCTATTGCATAAAGCTGATGACAGGTCTTGGGCTGATAAAGTTCTCCCACACCTCAACTCTCACCCATTGAGAAAAGCCAAAGCACTCAACATGGGTATTTCATTGAAATCAAAGGGAATTTTTCACAGGTATCTTTATACATACTTCTTTGTGTCTCTGCATGTAAAACAACTTAAATATCCTGTAGCAAGTATAGCCTAAATACTGCCATCTCAGAACTATAATTAAGTAACTGTTGCAGTTGTAGTCAATTCTATTGAATCACTTTATAATGTTGAATTAGTCAATCAATTGAGTGCATCTTAAATCCTTTACACATAAAATGCTGATCAGGACCAAGGCTAAGTTTAGCAAGAAGGGCCACTCTGAACCTTGTGACTCAACAGGAGGGTTTTCCTTTCCCTTTTCACCCTTATCATTCACATCCTTGGTCTCCATGTAAATAATTTTAAAGTGTTTTTATGTCAATTTTCCTTTGTATGTTTCATCTACACAGTAAGTATTAGAGCGAACCTTGCCATTGAACTTTGTTGCACTTTCGCACACATACTAAAACTTGCTTTTGTTAATACCTTTGGCAGTGATTATTTAAGCTGCACAAACCACTCATTCATGACAAATTGGCATAGTTGGTGGAATACTAAGTCAGGATTCACTACAGTCTTCCCTATAGAAACATGATCTCGAGAGCAGAAATGAACTCTGAGCAAGCTCAGGGTACTCAGACAAGATGTATTCAGCAATTGCAGCCTGTACCTCTTTGGCAGGAATCCCTTGATAGCTTTCCTTCTAGTCCACTTAAAGCTTGTTGTTGAGGTTGGGAGGCATTGGCAGACCTGCACAACATGAGCTATTTGCTGCATGTTTACGTCTGGTAACTAAATGCACCAACTGAGGAAGGTCACTGATCAATACTAATATATATTTTCAAAAATAACATACTAAAGGAACTAATATAGAAAAAGGAGGGCAAAACAGGGTCTAAAAGTTGGTGCCTTTTTATCTAAATAAAAAAAAAAAAATCAGGTGTTTTGGATGTGGGTGTTTCTCCTTTAATACAGGAGAATTTCTTTTGTAGTAGCGAAGAAGAACCTGTTTCACTGATACAAGTTTCAAAACCTTTCAGGCTGTCCTCTCCAGGAACTACAGAGCTTAGGGAAACACTTGTTCCTGTTGCAGTTATTTCAAGGCTTTTGAAGTACTTATTTCAGGTAGGAATCTAAATCCGCTGTGCTGCTTCTTGTAAGTCAGGAAGAGTTAAATTTAGAGTCCCAGTTACTATGGGCTGCTACTGAGTATCTCCACACACTGCTACAACAGATGCAGGAGATACTGCTTAGGCTACAGCACTGTTTACAAATGTTGTGCAAGTTCCTTGCATTAAATAATGCATGCAGTTCAATTTCTATCTTCCTATTCATGAGAAGATTCAAGTGGTTCTATGGTCATTATTCAAAATGATCTATTGAAAGCTAAGATAATTCTTTACCAGTCTGTGAGCAGTTGCTGTGGGTATTTAAATATAAATTCTTCAGATGGGTTCAGATTTCACATGAGATACTGTTACTGGCTAATTGAATTGCCTCTCTCCTATCTATAAAATTGAAACATGAAATATTGGATTACAACTGGAATTAGATTTCCCAAAGCAAAAGGTTACACATACAAATACCAAATTCGCCTTTTACAAGCACTCTGTAACATAGCCTCTGAAATCACTATTCCAAAGTTTCATAGCAGTAAATTTTTCACTGCAATATTTGTGATGTGAACAGAAGAGGGAAACTAGCAACAATCGTATGAATTGTATTCCTTGAGCACACTTATTTTGAAAATTCCTGTTGCCTAGCTTGCTAGCATTTACTTGTTTTAGATTAAAAAAAAAAAAATCATTTAATCAGTAGGCATTCCCCAATTGAATCTTACAAATCTATTAACACTTGAAATACTCAGCAGCTCTTCTACAACATTGCCCACAAATTCATATGTGAACAAGAGTAACAATAAATCAAGTCTGTGGGTACTATACACACCAAGACTTTGGGGAAGCTCCTTCCTGAATGCAAGGGAAAACTTCCTGAAAAGCATCTCCAGATTGCCAGAGTTTCTGACCAAGGACAGGGAAAGATTCCAGGACCAAAGGACTTGACAGAGCAGTCCAGTCAGCAGCTCTTTCCATTTCCAATACTGAAACCTACCTCTTGCTTGAAACTGAAAAACCTAAGGCAGCCAGCAACACCTCCAACATCAAAAGTACATCTTTGTCCTGGTCTGAAGCTCTAGTCAGTAGGGCCTTACACCAGATGAAGGAAGCTTTTCATTCAGAGGTGTATTCTAATATATTCACAGTCTTCATTGATTTTATTTGTGTTTGGAACCTTAAAAACATTTAGGCAAGTGTATTGCAAAGAAGTGATAGGCCAGGTATTTCCACAGAAACCCATGCAGATGTGTCAGAGGTTGATAAGACAGAGGAAAGTGTGCTGAACATATAATTTTAATATACAGCTTTGAAGGGATCGAGGTCACTATTTGCCTAATTAATGTAATATGATCTTTGACCCAAAATGCATGCTCCTGTTCTAGTGAATAAATTTGTCTTGGGGACTAATAATTGCAGGAGGGCCTTAATTCTTTTGAGGTCTCTGCAGAGGTGATAAAGGACCTTGGAGTTCAGGTACCAAGATATCCAGGAGCCCTTGACTTTAGGGGCAATTCAAAATAGAAAAAAAAAATTTAATTCCTCTAACACAGGGCACCACAATGTTTCTGTATATTAGAACAGGTCTTCATGTTTTAATTGACAAAGCACCGTTAATATTATTCCGTCCTTCCAATCACTGCAAGAGCTATTAGTAATTAAGGTCTAACACTAAATTAACTTTTCTAAGGTGGCAGAGTACATATCAGGGCTGTTAACTCCGCAAGACTCTCCTCCCAGAAGATAAGGGTAGAGAAAACTGGAACAGAATAGATTGGAATAAGAAGCTATCTTTTACATGCTAGATGTGAATTTGAAATTTTGGAAACAGTTACCTCTAGACAGATGTTCACTTGTGTTGGGAAGTACTAAAGACACTAATTCTAACATACAGATCACGCCACAGAACAGGAGCCTACACAGCAATGTGCTGTAGAGCACTAAATGATGAGACAGAGCCATGAACCTCACCTGGAACTACTTGCATCTGAGTAGCAGACACAGCAAGCACACTCTTCTAGATGCAATAGTGCTACCAATACTCAAGCCCTTCTTCTTAGTACAATGCCTTTTCTCTCTCCTTTTTTCTTTTTCTTGGTTGGTTTTTTGGTTGGTTGGTTGTTTGTTTTTTGGTTGGTGGGTTTGGGGGTTTTGCCTTTTTTTGGGGTTTCTTTTTTTTTGTTGTTGTTGGTTTTTTTTTTTTTTTTTTTTTTTTTTTTTTTTTTTTTTTTTTTTTTTTTTTTTTTTTTTTTTTTTTTTTACTTTTTATTACATTATATGGTTTCTCCCCAAACCAGGAAGAAGCTTCATCTGCTCTCTCTTCATTCATGGTGGGTATGCAATCAGACTGAAGAGGAAGGTACAGAATTTTGTTGTTTATGCTGGCATCAGCTTTTATACACCAGCCAATCCCAAACAAGCAGCATAACTGTCCTGAGAGCAGCTGGCACTTGTAATAGCTTAGCATCAACTGGATGCTTTTAAAAACCAGGACTGAGAACACAAATTAAATTAGCATATGTAATTAACTTGTTATCACAAGTTATTGATGCACAGGGGTAGACTTTACCATTATATGATTAATCAAAAGTGTATTTTGCTGTCTTCTTTCACAGTGTGGCTGAGTGCTTCACAAAATCACACTAATGCAGTATAAGCAACAGATGAATACCTTGAAAATACCTGGAGTTTCCTGTTTTTCTCCCTTAGATTAAATAGTGTGAGAACCATCAGTTTCATCACTGTTTTCTGCCCATATATGTAAATTCTGCTTCTTTTCTCTTGCTCCTCTAGTTGACTATTCTGTGTAGACGGTACTTGGAAGGCATCCTGGAAATGGTTCTACCAAATTACTCTAACCTCCAGAAGAAGAGTGAGGTACAATTCAGCTATTAAAACTAAGAAACAACAGTCCAGCTCTTCCTTCTCTTTTGTTAGAAGGCTTGTCTCAAATTCTGTAGATGAAAAGTGAATAATTCAGTTTGTTCATAATCTTAAGGATGAGCATTGCAGAATATGCTTTGGTACTCAACAAGAGAAAAAATAGATTCAAAAGCAGCATGACTAGCGTTACGTATCTCTATTATGTTTCTCCCAAAGTGTATTGTGCCCTTCGATGATTAATATAAATGCTTTTAAATAACACCTTACAAATATCTGATTATTCATTTTATTTCCAATACCTTGGGAGGAGTGGGGGGGAAGAAGAAGAAATAGTGGGAAAATAGATGGAATAGAATAGAAGAAAAATCCTGTATTAATCTTGCCTACTCTAAGGGAAAGCAGTCACTGTCTATGCTATAGAAGTCATTAAATGTACATTTTTAAAGCTCAGCATTTTCCTCAATGAACACACCAGAAAAACTTTAAAAGGAAACACATGGGGGTGGGTGAGAAATGGGCATATATTAGGACCAAGATAATTCCTTTCAATTTGTTTTTCCATAAATGTTAAGAAAGCTTGGTTTTAATTTATTCCTCCTCCTACAAGTGACCCGTGGCTGTTTATAATGAAAGCAGAAACATGTCTGTACCATTCTAATATGAAAAGCAATAGTTCCTTTTATATATCAAACTGTGTACCTGCAGCAGGTAGGTAAACATGGCAGTGAAAATTGTGATAGGGCATTGATACATCTCATGTCACAGATACTAATATTGTAAAATAAATAATTTTTATTTTATAATTCTAGTATATAAGCACTGTACTTATTTCTTTTACATTAGCAACATAATACTGACAAAGCTCTTGCCACAGAGCAAGATCCATTGTGTTGAATATCTCACACAACAGAAAACAAAACTGCTGCTTCAATGAGCTTAGAATTTAAATGTAACACAAGGAACAAGTGGCAGATGAAAACAGGTTTGCTACTAATATTAGTCAACTTAATTAGAAAAGACTTTCAAAATATCTCCTGGTTCTTCCAGCAGAAAAGCACAATGCTTCTCTTCCCTTGAAAGGCTAAGGCTAACACTGAATTCACAGGATCATCTGTGAGAGTATTAGGGACCAAACAGCACACTCCTTTCAACTGTATGCAACAAAGTTAATTAAATCACGCAGGGTTCACTCTGATATAAATGAGAAAAATGCACTTAGCTATTTTCATTTTAAGCTTTCATTTATATTCATTCAGAAGAACACACGAATCATTATTCTTCTTAGATTTGCACCTAACACATTCATTTGCACAGAAATTGAGAACTTGTCAAAATTACAGACATGCAAATGACAAGATTTTTTGAAATCATAGAATCGTAGAATATCCTGAGTTGAAAGAGACTCACTAGGATCATCCAAATTCAGCTCCTGGCCCTGTACAGAACTGCCCCAAAAGTCACACCATGTGCCTGAGAGTATTGTCCAAACACTTCTTGAACTCTGTCAGGCTTGGTGCTGTGACCACTTCCCTGGGAAGCCTGTTCCAGTGCCCAACCACCCTCTGGATGAGAAACCTTTTCCTGATATCCAACCTAAAGCTCACCTGACTCAAATTCAGGCTAGTCCCTCAAATTCTGTCAATGGTCACCAGAGAAAAGAGAATGGCATGGGTTGGAAGGGACCTTAAAGACCATCTAATTCCAACCCCCTTGCCATGTACAGGAAGACCTTTAAGTAGAGCAAGTTGCCCAGAGCTCCATCCAACTTGGCCTTGAATACTTTCAGGGATGGGGCATCCAGAACTTCTCCAGGCAACCTGTTTCAACGCCTCAGCACCCTCAGAGTGAAGACTTTCTTCCTAATGTCTAATATAAACCTCTTTCAATCTGAAGACATTCCCCCTAGTTTTGTCACTTCATGTCCTTGTAAATAATCCCTCTTTCCTGTATGCTCCCCTTCAGGTATTGAAAAGTCACAATTACGTTACCTCTAAGCAATCTCTTTTACAGGTTGAACAATCCCAATTCTCTTGACCTTTCCTCATAGGATGGGTGTTCCATTCCTCTAATCATCTTGGTGGCCTCCTCTGGACTTGCACCACTAGGTCTATGTCCTTTCTCTTCTGAGTACCCCAGAGCTGCATGCAGCACTCCTGAGGGGGCCTCACCAGAGCAGAGTAGAGGAGCAGAATCACCTCCCTTGTTCTGCTGGCCATGCTGCTTTTCATGCAGCTCAAGACACGTTTGGCTTTCCGGGCTGCAGGTGAGCATTTCTGGGTCCTGTACAGCCTCTCATCCACCAGCATCCCAAGTCCTTCTCAGCAGGGCTGCTCTCAATCTATTCATCCCCCTGCCTGTACTGATGCTGCAGTTGCCGCAGCCGGGTGCAGCACCAGGTACTTGGTCTTATTAAATGTCATCATGTTCCCCTGAGCCCACTTCTCAAGCTTGTCCAGATCCCTCTGGATGGCATCCTGTCCTCCAGGACTGTCAACAGCACCACTCAGCTTGGTGTCATCTGCAGATTTGCTGAGGGTATACTCGATGCCACTGTCTGAGCCATTAATGAAGATATTAAATAACACTGGTCCTAAGTGGCACCACTTGTCACTGATACCCATCAGGACTCTGAACCATTGACCATTACCCTTTGAATGTGACTGTCCAACCACTTTCTTATCCATCTAACAGTCCACATGAGGGACCATGTCAAAGGCTTTATGGAAGTCCAGATAAATGATATCTGTAACCATCCCCTTGTTCACTGACACAGTTACTCCATCATAGAAGGCCACTAAGCTGGTGACAGGACATATGAGGCAGGACACACCAATAGTGAAGTGAAAGAAGAAGCACTTACAGCATCCAAACATTAAAGAGAATTTAGGCACTTCCACTAAGCTTTTCAAATTACTTAATTTACTGAATGTAAGAGGAAAGACCTTCCCTGCTGTGCAGTAGTGACTGTTTGTAGAGGAATTTTAGAATTATCAGAAATGTTAACAGCCAGAGTCTGTGCTCAGAAACTTGTGACATTTTGAAAGCAAGACACACCATACAGGTGGACACAGAGCATGGTCAACAGAGGCAGCAGGTTGCACAGCAGTCCTTGACTTCTGCTAGAAGAGTTTTGTCTTCCATCCTGAGTCCCTTGGAAATACTAGCTTTTAATGCACTTGTTTGCCTTATTGATAGAGGGTTTATGATCTTTCTCAAGTGAGTTTTGCTCTACAACTAACTGACATTTATCTTTCAGTACTTAACTAATGTTAGCATCATGCATGGAAATCTTGATTGTGAGGCAGCACAGCCACAGTCCTGTATTTCAAGTACACAAATCCTGTTTCCTATCTGCATAAAAGCAAGAACCTGTAGTACGTAAAAATCACTTAAAAAGACAAAATAATTCAAAAGTTGAATGCGTTAACAAGAAAGTGTTGCTTTTCTATACTCTAAAACTATTAATAAAGATTATTCTGCAATTGATCTACAGTATTTTGAGTTCAGGATGTAATTGATATTATTAAGAAAACACAGAGCTTCGCAAAGTGCCCCTGATAACGCAGCTGACATGGGAGGGCACTTTAGTGAGTTAAGTGACCTGGACTTACTACAGCTGAACTTCAACAGAATTCCTCACCATTACAGTCAGAAGTCACTAATCCCTCCTCAAATGGGAAGCCAAGGGGTGAAAAGAAGAGTCTAAACCATCGTATGCTGTTTCACTTCTGTATTTGAGTAATTTAGTTCACACCAAGGAAGGTCTTTTCATGTTACAGAAGAGTTTTTTTCTCTGAAGCACTGAGAAGCTCTGGTTCCTGACTGAGCCAAGGGAGATGCTTTTAAAGTAGTTCAGCATCTTGCCAAAGATGCTTGTCATTGCACATGCTAGATCTTAAAATGGTAAAAGTTGTGACGTCATGAAATAGAGATGAAAAAGAACACATTTCAGATCAACCTCCTTTTTTGCAAATATGAGGCAAATGCACAGAAAGCACGCTATTACTTCAATGACTTACCTCTAGATTACAAAATCAAAACTTAGTTGCTTTAACCTCTATAAAAAAGGTTTTAGATGCATATGTCAGAAAATGGATTCAAGGAACTGGTGATTCTTTATTCTCATCCACACAATTGTTCCTCTGCAAAAGCACCTAAATAGAAATAGGGCTGAGCAAGAGGTTTTCTTAAATATGTTTTAAAGTCTACAAAATTGCTTGCCTGAATAACTATCGTATAACAGGAACATTCAGTTCCAGGGGAAGAAAAAAAAGAAACACTACATGTGATAAAAGCCCCAGCATTACAATAAGAAGCAAAATAAAACAACTAATCTAATGCTACAAGCTGATACACATATATATGTATATACGTGTGTGTGTGTGTGTGTTAAATTATGTGGGACTTAAGTATGATGCAAACTGTATGGAATAAAGGGTGGAGATTGTACTGGGTCTGACGAAGATGGAGTTAATTTACCACACAGCTGCCCTCACAGTACTATGCTTTGAATTTTTGGCTAGGAAGGAGTTGATAACATCAGTGTATAAATACATGTAATGGAAACTATCATATGACACAAGGCAGAAAGCTATCTTAACATAAATGTAAAACTTGTAAGCTGAACAGTGTCATGCACATTCTCTGAGCTACTCAACTGAAACGGATGAATTACAGGCATAAAGGGAAAAAGCTAACAAAAGTATCACTGAAGATTATTCTTAGTATCTTACAAAATGCACACACACCATCCTTCCAGGAACAACAAGTACAGCAATCACTCACTTCCCTTGAATACCAAGAGTTATTGTTTGACACCTGTATGTCTGGCACATACTTCTCTTTCTAATGAGCATCACAGAAAGAACATATTCAGCCTTAGCTATTCCCTTGCAACTGCTAGGGTTCACCATTTCAGCCAGGGCATCATTTCACAACTAAACAAAAGCCCAAGAAGTCACCATCAGAGAATATTATATAGCAGAACACTTTACAATTACAATGCAACTGAAAGAACATAAAAAAACATAAGGATCAAACCAGAAACCAGGTGAGAGAAGAAAATCTCCCCAAGGAATCAGAGGCTTAGACCCTTTCATGTTTTCAAAAGAGCTTCAACTCATCTACTAGCTAAATGTATGTGCCTGTGTAGCTATTGTAACTAGGTGCTCTGATACACAACCAATAGCTAAATACCTAACTAGAGCATCATCACCCTTCTTCCCACTGTAACTGAAATTTTTCATCCTGGTAAATTGAGGACAAAAGTTAGTAACAATTTATAAAAGTTTATTCCCTTTCCCCTTAGGAACTGGTGCAACTTACTGAACCTTTACTTAAAATTACCCACCTCAGGCAAATGCAAAAGTTGCATAGGCCTTCAGCCACAAACCTCAGTGGCATCCATTAAAAAACTTCTTTAAAATGGTTTGTTTTAGCAAGTAAAGTACTTTCTCTTAATATTTGATTAAAGTAATACCAGGAACATCAGGATTCAGAATTCTTCAGAATTGTACACTACTTTCACAAACACCTGTAAGTACAAGATGAAAAACCAAGAAATCCAACACTGATTCACAGAGCAAAGGAAAACACATGGTGAGGTGGAGGGCCAAAAACCACTCTTCTCAGCAAGCTGTTCACCCTCTGCTCTTCATCAGTCTCCCTGCTAAATTAATACTCAACCAGGAAGAATACATTGGTAGGTGACCTAGAAACAACAAGTACTGTACTTTCATCTGCAATGCATTAAAGACCACCACTGCTGTTTTTCTACAACAGAAATGTGTCTGAATAAGGTAAAAAACAGTCAGGAAAATAAATAAAACCTTAATAATCTCTTTTTACATTAAGTTCTATTCAATGTGGTTGAATTGGTTCACTATTTTTTTCTTTTTTATGCACAAGCCACAAAAAGAAACAAAAAGGTAATAAGGAATTTTCATACACACAATACCAAAATAAGAAAATGAAGCAGAATTAATATTATTATGAAGATTCATTGTTTTCTGACTATTTATTAGTTATAGAGCCACTAAGTCTCCCATCTGATAGCTTTTCTAGAAAAAAAAGTTATTTCTTACAACTTGTTCTACAGTATTTTTCATACCATCCTTTGAAGATTAAGAACCAAGAGAAAAAAAACAAATTAGATATTTGTTCTGTCATATTACATTTCTGAGAAAAGCACAGTGTATTGTAGTTGGTCTGGTTTATTACACCTCATAGTCATATAGACATTCACGGAAGTTTACAGCAATAGTCCTTCCACAAAAAACTAAATCCAGTTTTTAAAGAATGTATTATTTTCTCCTTTATTAATGGGCAACTTTTAGTTTTCTTCTTGCTTTTTAGTTCCACTTCTCTCCTTACATATTTGTAAAGATCCTTACACTCTAGTTTCTTTATCCAACAATGAATTTCTGTGTTTACATTTGGTTGTCTCTACCAAGTAAAAGAAAGCAAAAGAATAACACAGCAGGAAGCATTTTAGCATTTACCTTCTGGGGCATGACCCTCTGCGAGAGCACTAGTCTCTAAATTGTACAGGAATGAGTGACAACAAACATTGCAATAACAGGGAGCAGAGTTCCTAAGACAGTGACCCAAACCCAGATGCCCTCCCCTCCCATAAGGGCCTGCAGTTTGTGGTGCATTTGGTTTTGCAGCGTTGGCCATGAAGTCTCGTTATAGAGAAGTCTGTTGGTTTACAGATTTTTTTGGTGTAAACTAGGCCAACTGTTAGTCAAACCCATAAGAACTTTTGTGGAATATAACATAAGTCAAAATGTCTTGCAAACTTTTTATAGCAATTATTTAATTTTGTTTCTAACAAATATGTAGGTGTGATTTTAATTTCTACAAAAAAGATAATACATATGGAATTGTCTATTTTCTAAAAGTAAGGAATTATGCCTCTGCAAATTGAGAAATAAACTGTGTCCACAGTGATGACGGGTTTTTGTAATCAAACATGTCACAGATTATTAGATTTGTCATCACACTGTTATTGTTTTGCAACAGGCAAAACAAACAGTAGTAGATTTGACTGTGATTTACCCACTGAGATGTCTTTAACTGTTAACTTGAGAGATTTCAAGCTGTTATTGATAGTTGCTAAAACATCATTCAGAAATCAACATCAGGCACTGAGCTCGAAAGTGAGCCCTGATGTTCAATTACCACCTCTGGAAAACTTTTTATTTTAAGATATTCAACTTACCATCAGCTCAACATAACTTGCAGCAACTGAAAGCTTTGATTGAATCCCTAATCTTGTTAATTCCTATACAAAGGCCACAGCAAACACACACTATCGTAAAAGGTAACTAAAGTATCAGTGTCCAAGACTATCAATAATGCTAAAGAAACTAAAAATAAACTGTTGGACCACATTGAGCAATGCAGAGGCACTACTGTATCAGGCAGAGTGTGAAACAAGAATACACCACAAAGATCCTGAAAGAAAATAGGAACACCCATGAGAGTAAGAACTCCAGCTGAGCTGTACTTTCCCATCAGCATGCAGTCACATTTTTGATAGCAGTATTCACTTTTCATCTAGTCAGCAGAGTGCCTCTTTTCAAAGATTTGATAGATAAAAATAGGCTGAACTTCTCTTTGTTATAAGCTAGACAATGAAATAAACCATTTGGTGCCCAAAGGCTTTTTCAGAAGTTATCCCATATGGTCCTCACTGATGGCTACTTCTTTAAAGAACTTCCCACTGTCTGCGTTACTGAAGTCTACCCCACACTCATGCCATAAAAAGACATAGGTGGAAAGCTTACATGGTACCTGAGCTACGTATAAAGTCGCATCTGTCCAGCAACTTCCACTAAATGAACATAGGAAGAATGTGGGAACATAGGAAGAATGTGGGAATGGAAATATTTCAAGTGGGAAAAACACAGTAAAGATTTGTTGCCTATTTTCCATACAGAAAAGAAAATGAATAGTATACATTTCAAGTTTGCTAATCTTTCACTTTTTTGAGCAATCTTATTTTTGTAGACACATGAGAAGGAAAGATGGTCAGGACAAGGAAGAGTAACTGAACAAGTTGAAGCAAATAGTCCATGGGAGACAGAAAGGATTTGTATGCACAAAGGCAAATGTTCTTCTCAGGCAGAATTCTAAGAGTCATCAGCCTGAGGTTTCCATTAGTGCTACACGTTGTAACTATTTTAACCTACTTATGTAATTACACTAAGATGGTCAAAGAATTAAGCTAATGCAATATATTGCTTCTTTAATGTTTTTGGCATTATGCGCTTTTGTTTCATACGGACCAAAACACATGAGAAAAGTCATTTGAGTGTAACAAGAAAATTCTTCAAGTGATTTCAAGGTGTGTATGTATGAGGAAGAGCAGAAATTGAGTCTGAATAGAAAGACCAATTAAATACAGACACAGTAACACTGTAAAAAGAGAGTAGGGGAGGTCTCAAATAGATACAGGAGCCAGTTCCAGGTACTATTCCACTACTAAACCAATTCACTGTTGCAAAACAACTAGCTCACTTTGTAAACGACAGTAAAGATTTCAAGGCAGCTTTGGTCAGACATGCTGTAAACAGAAAAAAAATTGCACAGGTAAGGAATCTTATCCTTACCAGAATCTGTATTTGCTCTGTAGTGCAGATAGGAAAACTACTCTTTCTGAGACACTGACTTCTGCCAAGTCAGGTGCTACTACATATCTTAATGTTACTCAGTGAGGACACTAAAAATAAAGTACTATGTATCACAGATTGAAACTGCCCATTATACCCAGCCTTCAGACTTTCCCATGCCAATGTACAGCTTTGTGCTTAGCCATATATGCAACAAATGCACTTGGGATGTCTTTCCATCTGAAAATCAACGAAAAACTGCATTGGAAAAAAGGCAAATAAACATGAACATAAGAATCACTAGAGAGGTCTCAGAAAAAACAGCTACCTAAGAATCCTAGACTACATTCCAATATTGAGAAAATACCAGAAGCTGTTATGGAGCAGAAATGAAAGAAGAAAGTAAAAATTTCTGATCTGCTGTCAATGTTTTCTACTTGCATCAACTGGCTGCCTCTCTGTCAAAAAAATTTGTTTGTTTATAACAAAAAGGGGAAAAAAAAGTTGCGCGTGTCTCAAAGCTACTGGGGTGGGGAGGTAAGGAAATCAATGATCTTTCTAGTTATTGCAACAAATTAAATGCAGTTTACACAGGATTTTATTTTTCATTACAATTCACATGAAGACTCTAGACCTTCTCCTTGCCTGGATAAATACACAGTCCAGTTTGCAAAAGATTTTTTTTTTTTAAACTGGTTGTTAACAAGAATCTATTTACTCTTCATATGCTTTGCTTACATAGCTTTCAGATGATAGAACAAAGAATATTTGTCACATCAGTCATTTAAAACTGGCAACATGTACTATGATAGAAGAACAAGCATCAGCTAGTCCACAAAAATATGAACACCAAAAAGTCCTAAAGACAGGCAAAATAGTGTGTTGCCATTTTTTTTCTCCTCCTGCATTCACTGAAGAATTTTTCTTGTTAAATCTAATGTAGATCTTGAGCCAGCAAAAATTAAGATGATTCTTTCTACATAGACTTTCTGTCAAAGCCACTAACCAACCGAAACGTATTTTAAAAGTTTAATTTTGTAAAGTTTCTTCTGCAATTCCAGTCATATTTAGACCTATATGGCATTACCGAAAAAATATAAACATGGCATCTGACTAGCATAATTTATATGACACATATTCAATAGCCATAATGATTGTTACAAAACAAAACTATCATATTTCCAGTACCATCTCTTGTGCTGTTGCAATTTTACTCCGATTTCCCCCCATGTGTCAGAGGCTCCTTATCACTGTTCCAAAAGGTTAACTATTTCAGCTTCTTGTTGATTCAAATGGTTTATCTCCTTAGTTATCACTTTCACAGAGTGTATTGTGTACCTCTTTATCATCAAGTCAGAGCTCATCCTTGCTGTGAAAATGGTTTTCTTTTTTTCCTGTTTAAGATGAACCTTATAGTTTCTTCCATGTTTCCCTTATTCATCACAGTGCTTTATGCACATATAATGCCCCAAACTATTTTTAACAACTTCTTTGAACATCTCCCACTACTTCTCTGTCACAATGCTTACAAAGGGCAGGCATCTAGATATGTGGTCACTTGCTTGTACTCAATAAGTATCTTTGTTCTCCTTTCATACCTCACTTTTATGTTTTCTTCAAACTAAAGTTCTGCAAATTCCTTCAGTTAGAACCTGCCAGACCAAGTGAATGCTCCCAAACCAGCTTGAATGCACTAGGGATTTTTGTTTAGTTGATATGACAGCAGAGGGATATTCTACCCTGGCTACAGGCCAGGGACTTTACCACCACTAGAAAATCACTCATAGTCAATGCATCTGGGAGCTAGATAACACATTTGGAGACAAATCATCACATCTCTGCAAAGCAGTGAATTGCATTTTGTTGACATATCTTCAGTTATCTTTTATGTACTGCTGCAGAGAGTGAAGTATTTCCCTCTAGAACAAAAATTAACAGAGAAATCCATTTTATTATTCTGCAATGAAAGCCTTTCCCAAAGAATCTGGGCTCATTAATCCCCATTCAACACCATCTCATCATATTTGCTTATGGGCCTTCGCCTGACTACTCTTCATTTATCATTTTACTTGACTCTGACTGACTGAAAAAAAAAAATGTACTGGCCACTAAGACAAGACTATATCATTACCATCACATACCATCTTTAAATCTTTCATATCAACTGTCTTAAATGTGACATACTGGTTAATAGTAAACTGATAACATAATGAGTTCAAAGCATCACTGTGACAGTAGGAAAAAGTATAAAGCTGATTTGAGCAATATCTTGGCAGTTTTGACTGTGACTGTGGAGCAGCTGTATGGAACAGGACTCAGAATAAATAATAACAGCAGTGAAAACAGAGCAGTAATTCTGTAAAATCATAACTGAGGAGCTGAGTCCTACAGAATGCACAGCATCCAGAATAAGAGAGCTTGTGGAGGACACAAAGGAATTCATTTACGTTCTCAGCTTGAGGAACAATTGCAGCAAACAATATACCATATTTTTGTGGGAAAGTATTTATCTCACCAGAGAATATGTGGAGATGCTTGTTAGGATCATTTTGCCCAGGTTTGTAATGTGCTTGGAAATGATGAGAACTGTGTAAAGACTGAATGAGAACAAGAATCAATCAACTTTGCGAACATTAAATTTCTGTGGTTTGAAAAAGTTCTCATGTGCTAACTTCACTCAGTTAACTTCAGAATAACCCTTCTCTTACATTCTTGGTGACAGAGGCAGAAATCTGTGCCTTAGGTCTCATAGTTAATTTTACAGCTGAAAGTTGGTTTTTAAGATAATTTTTATTCATTTAAAATGGACAAACATGGACATCACAAGTACAGAAAAAGTGCCAGCAATGTTAAAGCCTTAGCTAACACTGAAGAGTTTGCCACAATTGTTAAAACCATGAAGCTGAAGCTTGCTCTTTTTACTGTTTAAGAGCAATCACAAGCACAACCATTCAACAAATGCTTCTTCTTCTGGTGCTCAGGAAATATATAACCATGCAGGGCTTTGTGACTGCCCATAAATTACATACCAAATTTCCTGTTGACACCAGGAGCAGATCCAGTTGTTATGTATGAAGCATCAGGGGCCACCTGATGCTGACCAGATCTTTGTGACCAACAATCATATAAAGCTCTCCCAAAAGTGTGATAGAAAGCTTTATCTTTTGCAAAACAGAATATAAATAACAGCAGTCTCTTGAATATGAAGCCAAAGTTACATATGAACCCAGGATTTCATTTCCATGGAAGAAAGAAGAGTTATAACATGACCTTGCCCCACTTAGGAGAAATTGGAAAGAGGTTCAACCTCCGCATAAATAGTAAATAAGAAAAACAAAAGATGAAATCAAACAAACAAATGTTGGAGCCCTTACCAGAATCCAATGTAAGGAAACCCTTGCAATAAAGGGGAAAGTTTAATGTAATCAAGTTTCAACATCTTTACACAGCGGACAGTAATGATTCCTAGTTCCCATTTCCAAACTTGAGACAGAATATTCTTGTATGTTGATTAAAGGTGATTCAAAGGAGTAGGATGCCGTATAAGGTACCTTAGAACATCTAGATAACATCTTTTTCGCAGAAATTGAAAGAAAAGTATCCAACTACTACCATATGAGTGTCTGACAAGCTTCTCTGGAAGTAATTTTACTACTGAACAAAAATACTTGAGTTATAGGGGAAAAAAAAGTTTTTTTCTTGCATGGTTAAATTATTAAAAATATCTCCTCTGCATATTTCTTGTATCTTCTTTGAATATGACTTCCTATTTCAGAGGTTACTTTCCTCATGTTCAGTTCAGCAGGCTTTCACACACTAATCAGTGAAAAAGATTACAAAGAAGAAAAGAATTCCAGTAAGTTACTTAGTTCATTAAATGAGTAACAACCAGTGCTGTGAGTGTCATTCTATGATTCACTGGCTACGTGTTTATTCTTGATAACCTGCTTGATTTGAAAATCAAAAGTTGGACTATTTTTAACAGCCAATTAATTTTCTGTTAGAAACCCTGCTGGTTTGCCAGCCTTGTAGGTAAACCTGCATCAGTAAAGTCCTGTCTGGTTTGTTACCAGCACGGAGCTTCCATAGGGTTTATACAGCTTGAGAACATAGTACAAAGAAGATACTAGGTTTAGAGAACACTGCGATCAACAACTACAGATCAGGAGCTGGCAGTGCAGAAATGGGTCAAACAAATGGGGAAATGGGACTGGAATGGAAAACTCTGATGAATGGTACCACGTGAGTGCAGTGGTATGTCAGAAAAAACACGGCCTTGAAACTGCAGGAGAAGCAAGTAGGGACAGCTGAAGTAGTTGAGCACTGTTCAGACACATTGGACAAAGGTTCTTGGAGCTCTTGCTCATCAATGCAAGATAAAATTTGCGTTGACTTAAGCTTTTCACTGCCTTGAGTTAATGTGGTAATCTGCTTTTGTCACCACAAACCACACATGAAACACATGTATGGTTGCTCCCTTCTGGCAACAAATGAGGCTGGCATTGCAGCCCCTTATCAGCCCTGCACTGATACTACAGTGGGGGACAAATTAAAAACTATAGCACCATTTTAAAATATGCACAGCATCTTCACATGCCACTTGGCTTCTCCAATTCTACCTTGTTTCCATTTCCTTGAAAAACAATTTCTAGGCTGGTGACACTTCTGACTTTCTCCAGACAGACATATTTCAATACATTTAAGCACTAAACGGGGCACGTGCCCTTGCCTCAGGCTTTTTCTCTTTACAAAATTTCAATAACTACTTCACTAGGGCTGTTCCATGTCATAACACATTCTGCCTATATTTTTCTAGTCTGCCTCACAGCTTAGTTTCTGGATTAGAGTCCCTAGTGAACCACAAAGTTTTCTTACCTCCTATAACCTGATAGAAGTAATTACACTGCAGACTAATGCATGCTCACAAAGTCAATATCTGGATATTACCTTACTGAATGAATACAGATACTTATAGTAAAGACAGATGTTCAATGAATTGTCTGGAGAAAGATTCTCAGAAAGAAAAACAGTGACGAAACTCCTATAGATGTCTCCTGCATATTGCACAGGGAAGAAAGTATTATAAAGCATCTCCATGAGAATAAATCATTTCCATAAGTTTAAAGCCACTTTTCCAGAAAAATACATTTTCATTGACAAAGAGAGTATCAAGTTTTGTCTTCCTCTTGTTCTATAATCCCCAGGCACTGAAAAATGGAATAAATACATTTACTTGACAAAAATTTCTCCAGGATATGCCATCATACAACTACTGCAGTAAAAAAAGGCAGAGTTTAGTTTCAGTCCTTCCTCATTTAAATTATGAAGAAATTTGAACCTCCACCAGAGGTAAAGCTTGAAATATTTAAGTGAAGTAAAAAATGAAAGCTGCCTTTCAGCTCAACATAGCCCAGCACAAGGGCTGGAAGGTTGTCAAAAAATCTGCTTATAAAGAAGCTTCACTAACAAAACTATTTTGTGTTTTCGCCAGTTGCTACATCTAGTGTTTCAGAAAGGGAGCAAAGGGTAATTACAAAAATAAAACCAGCAGAAACCTCTGTCACTCCATGGACTACAAAAAAGATCCTGACAGTGAATCTGACAAAATTTCACATGGAGTAATTGAATATTGTAAAAATAATTAGTTGAAAATAAAGATGCACTTTATGTGAGATGCCCCATAGTAGTATACTTGAAGATTGAGATTGATTCCTGTCTGCATGCTGCAATATGAGTGGTACTCATTAAACTGGAAGCCATCTTCAAATAACAAACATCTAGTCACTGTAAAAATGTTGTTGCACTACCCTCAGAAATAACAAAGAAGTAGTTCTGTAAAAACACCAGTTTCAGGATTCTGCAAGTGTGCAATCTGGCCACAGAAAGAACATAAACATCAAAAGTTTTGAAGATATTTGGTACAACAACATAAACACAGGACAACCTCTTATTTGTCATGCACTATTCTCCAACAAATTTCCACATATATATACCCAGACCAGTATAATGAAAATTTGCTTCCTCCCAAACAATGGTTAGACTCCACGATCTTAGAGATCTTTTCCAACCTAAATTATTCTATATCAATTTTCAATCAAAACCCCCTGTTATTTCTATTCCACTGTTTCTAACTAAAGAGATGAAAAGGACTTAATACTACTATTCCCTACAAAATTATGTAATATAGTCTAAAATCAATAGATGCTTTCAAAAGAGACTATCATCTCACTCTGTTCTTCCTGGAAGACAGTTCTGTGTAGACAATTTTATGTTAGCATTTAAAAGAGTAAGCAAACCTTAACACTTAAATCTGTCATTGTTGAATAAAGAAAAAAAACTACCCTGTCTTCTGGAATATGAGCTCCTGCCCTTCTCATGGGAGTTTTTAAGATTCACACTAAATTAGATCAGTTGGTAACTGAGATACTTTAATTAAGATACTACCATTCTGCCTTTATGATTAATTCTGATAAGATTTGAATTACTTTGTTTGAACAGCCATAAATTTTTCTGTTTGCCTTCAAAAATCATTCAGCACAACTGCTTATGAACATTTTAGTTCTAACATCCAACCTGTCATTTTAAATTTTGCTATTTAAAAAAATAAATCTTAGTTTCTATACTTATGATTCATTTACTGACAAGTTGAGTTTTATTATTCAAAAATACAATTT
The DNA here is from genome assembly GCA_013399695.1 of Formicarius rufipectus. Taxonomy (NCBI): domain Eukaryota; kingdom Metazoa; phylum Chordata; class Aves; order Passeriformes; family Formicariidae; genus Formicarius; species Formicarius rufipectus. Next base: position 767,632 of record VXAU01002840.1, read on the forward strand.
CTAGCTTTGATGATTCAGTGCCAAAAGGCTAAATTAATACATTTATGTTCAAAAGCAGTTCAGAAAAGAGTCCTTATCCAACAAAACTTCTGCTATTACACTACCCAAAATATGTGGCCTGCCTCTTAGCTTTATGAAGTTCTTTTCTATTGCCACTTTCTTACTTGCTCAAGCTTTCTTATTTACAGATCCAAACCCAACAGAACAAAAATCTCAAAATAAAAAACTACCTGTCTTCCTCTCTTTCTTCTCTTTGTAGAGATGGTTTTCTCTCAGTCATAACAATATCCTTTGGAAAATTTATATATATACATATTCAACAACTTTAGACTTCTTTTTAGATTAACAGCTCTCTCAGGAGCTTTTGGGGTTTGTGCTGTCTTTCAGCACAGTGGCAGAACTTTAATTTTGAAGGAGTTTTTGTATTAAGCTATTTATCAGTAAAATCCCACTCAAGCCATCTGAGATGAGAACAAACTGCATTCATTTAAAAAGTGTATAGACCACATGCCTTCTGTTTGGATCCACAAACAGAAACAGGCACTCATTCAAACCTCTAGTTGTAGAGACCGTTTATCTCCCAACCTTTCCTTGTATTTACATAGTCAGTCAAAGAAATTACTTTCACCGATTAAGTTTATTGCCAGTGGGAAGCATTCCTGCCTGTACTACTAGTAACACACCTGTTGTCCACTTAGGCAGCAACAATACATGTAACATAACCCTATTCATAATTACTAAGATTTATCAGGGAAAGCTAAAAACAAAGCAAAATTTGGTGTTGCTGTGGATTTCATCTAAGCCACTGTAGATTCCACTAGTCCAAGATCTGTCCTTCCTTGATAAAAAAGCTAGAAGAGCAAACAGTAGCTGAGAGTGAATTTCAAAGAGTGAAGTTTGACATAAGCTAGTTAATCCTTATGACACAAAGTTTTAAGCAGGCATCCACATTTCAGTAGTAATGACCAGACTCCTTGCTTCTAAGGATTTGACTAACAGGGCTGCAAAGAATCAAAGAATTATCAGCTTTTGTGATCCAGCACCTGCTCCTTGTAGACCAGGGAACAGACAAAAGTATGTTCCTCCACAAGTATGTCCAACATGGATGAATGAGGAGATAATTATGGATATCATAATCTGAGCTGACAAACTAAGAATTATTTAACATTTCTTGAGACAGCAGAAACAATGAAAAAAAAA
>VXAU01002840.1:768965-786227 GCA_013399695.1 Formicarius rufipectus
CTACAAACCGTTTCAAGTGCATTATTTCAAGTTTTAATTCTGGGAAAATACAAGTGCTAAAGCTTTTTTTTCTTAAGTAAAGAAGAAATAATGGACAAATAGATTCAGAAAGAGAGACCAGCAGAGAGAACTAGCTTGTTAAAATCCATAGACTTGCACTTGGCGCCATGCTGGTGCATTTAAGGATTGAGATTAAGCCTGTCTTTATCCAGAACTATGGCAAAATTGCTACCACAGAATGTTTAGGTGTGAGGAATTGTAGCATTTCTTTCATTTTAATTTTATGTTCATCTAAAACACTTACCTTTTATAAATATTCTGCCACAAACTGTAAGCATTACATTATAGCAGTAATAAAGTGACTTATTGGTGACCTGTTATCTTTGAAGTTCCAGAATGACAAGAAGGGCCGAAAAATGGATTTTATTACAATCACTTCTCTGTTCATAAATCAGTACATGACTATTTCACATTACTATGAATATATATGGAAAAAGTCTATTAAGAAATAAGAAATTTAAAACATGTCTCACGCAAGGCATAAAACCTTTTAGCTGAAGAAGATAAACAGAAACAGGGTAAGAATAGAATAAATTCAAACAAACAGGAACTAATATACGAATAAGCCAGAAAACCAGATTTCAACTCCAAATCAAAATGACAAATCTGTTGATACAAACTTCAGCTACTGAATCTTAGTTATTTAAATGGCAGCTCAATACAACTAAATTTCAACCATACCTTGTTGTTGAGATTTAGCAGTTCCCTCTACACAGTAGCACAAGGAACACCACACAACTTCAGTTTCCAAGGGTTTCTCTAGGTGGTTACTGACAGTTTGTCTATCTTTTTGATATGTAATTCTTCACAGGTTGCATGTAGTACATTTGAGAAACAGATGACATAGGTTCACATGATTTAAAAACCTGAAGTTATACAAGAAACGGGTCTAGACCAAAACAGTAATTTTTGTTTCAGGTTTCATACATACAGTCACATGATAATTTTTTCCATTACATAGCTCATTTCATAGCTCAAAGAAATTCCTCCTGTGCTCACTCTCAAAGTGTTTCCGGGCTTCACTTGTTGACAACCATTACTCTGCATATAACAGCGAAGTTACCTGTATGATCGTATTTTCCTGGATTTTAGTTGCCTCATTACTCAAATGGACCTTTTGGATGGTGGAATTTCTCAGTTTGCGCAAAGTTTTAATTACTCTGGTACTGTTACTTGAATTACTGAATCCCCAGGCCTTCCACAAAACCAAGCTCAGTTTTCACCACCATATTCCATCAATCTTTTTAATAATCTTTTATCTGGATTACTATTTCCATTTTGCCATTCCCTTTGTTGTCTTACTTAACCCTTCCATTCCTGTAGTTTTTCACCCTTTGATTGGTACTGGTACTACTACTGCCATTTATAAACACTACAGAAATAAAACTACTCCTCAATCTTCCACTAAGACCACTGCTTATTTTCCAGTGTTAATTACCATATGGTATTTCAAAAATATCTTACTAGGACAACAGTCATGTTCATGCCCTACCATATAAACAAGTTGACTAGAAATTTATCACAATCGAATTTTACACTTTATAACCAGCTGAAATGGATAATTAGCTCATCATGCACAGGAACAGTCAAAAGAGCTCAAGAGAAGGAAAAGCCAAGGAAGCAATCCTCAACTGTCATCACAAGTGATGAAACCTAACATTATACATTATGCTTCTGACTTTCCTAGGCAGATAAGTGAAGATTCCTTTTGTTTATTCTTACCCTATTCCTATATTAGTGAATTGTTACATTAATTGTTAAATTGAAATATTGTGCTGTTTGAGTATTCAAACGGAAGTTCACACAGAACTTAAGTTGTGCTGGAGTCTTTTGTCCACTTTTGTCTCCAGAGCAATGTTCAAGTTGATTTTATATGTAAAAATTGTGTTCTGACTTTCTTGTAAGAACAAAATTCACTGAAGATAATGGCTTCCCCAGTAATTTGCAATTAGCCCAAACATAATCAATGTCTCTGCTTAAAGACTGTAACAATATATACCAGATATTGCTTCATTGCATTTCATTAGCATATTACTTCCATTGAAGTATTTACTTGTACTCAACATGTGAAAATAAACAAAGGCCAGGTTGCTAGAATATATCGTTGATGTAATGACTACTTCCATCATCAGTTTAGTTCGCAGACCTCATCGCTGATGGCTAAAAGTTTGTTATCATTATACCTCTGTTCATAAGTTAATTCAGACAACATTGACTGCTACCCTTCCACCCAAAATAATAGTTCACATTATGTCAACAAAATTTGTAGCAAGTAGATTTATTACTATAGACTGGGACTGGAGTTAGCAAATTGTCTTGATACATTTCCCACAAAATAATACTCTAATACAGAAGATAAGTGCTTTTTACCTTTAATTACTAGTTCATGAGGTTATTGCTGCCTGCTTTTTCTGTTGCCCTGTCTACAAAACATAGACAGAAAAAAAATATACCTCTTCACTCAAAGTCACACAACACACCCGTCAGCATTTACAACACTGCTATAGTGTGCATCAGGAACCCACCATGCTTCAGAATCATTTCTTACAAGCATTTGGACAATCTTTGAGGAACATAGACATATTGGCATTCCATAAATTGATGCGTTTAGTTTTCTCTCTATACCCAGTTCTACACATATTGACACCAGTTATCCATTCCAGAAATAGCAGGCTAAGATAACTGCAATGAACTTGTCATCGGCCAGGTATTTTTTTCACTCTGGCAAACAACTGACAACACTTCATATAAACTGAGGTTCGTTATATTCAGTGTGCTGGCCATTGAAGATAAAACTAAATACCTGAACTGAGATTTGATACTCCTTATGCTTTTCAGTTGGACTATTCTTCTTCAGTTGCTGCCTCATATCATGGCTGTTTTCAACAGTTTTCATCCTAGTATTTTGTGAGGCAAATGTAAAGAGTGGTGAAGCGCTGAAGAAGCAGCAAGCCTTCCACTCTAAAGCCAAACACCATGATTTGTCTATAAGATGATAGGTATGATCTTTAGCAACAGAATTTGGAAAGTGACCATCAGGCTACTACACAAAGGCAGGGGACTGACATGGTTTCATTCCAAGGAAACAAGGCTTGTGGGAACCAACGTTTATCTTCCCAACAAATAGTCAAGGAGTAAAAAGGAACTGGGGCAAAAGGATTAATTCTTCTTTTGCTTACTTAATCCCCCTTAGAAGATTCTGATCACTATCTAATAAGCATTTAGCTTCCATTTTCAATAATTTAGGGGACTCTATATCAAGCCAGGTTGAGACATACCCTGAAGCTAACAGGACCTTGAGAAAGAAAAGTGAATCCATTGTCTAGGTGGAACCCAAGTCTGAGATTTAGACTTCTTCTGCCTCGTTTCTGCCTTTGAGAAAGTATTTTCAGATTTACTCAGAATTTGCTGCAATATTTAAAGCAAAAATTCAAACATGAACATGAAATGCTTCACAGAACTAAAAGCTGAGACAAACAGAAAACATTCCATACAGAACCTGATCTTTGTCACACTGAAATTCCTTCACCCCGTGCACACAGGGATCCATGCAACATAAGAAGAGCTTACCCTACAAAAGACAGTTCCACGTGATCTGCCTGGATTACACCATTACACTCACCCCCTCAGCCTTGTCACACACTAAGTCCTGAATGTCCCTTATCCAACAGAGGAAGAGTCTCCCTTGCCTGTCAGAATCTAGTTCAAACAATGCTTCAAGGCATAGTTTATTAATGCTAATATAGTTATCCATGGACAATACAATATTTTAAAAGCTACTCTCTTTTATGTGCAAATCAATATTATACAGCAATTCTTCCTTCTCTTGCAGCTTATTCTAGTATCAGATTCTCTTGGGCAGCCATGAGATTTGCAAATCCCTATCAAAGATATTAAAACTAAAATGAGATTCTAAGGTTTGCAAAAGTTGTTCTTCTCTGAAGCACATCAAGTATCTGGCTGGAGTGGGGTCCCTGACTAGGTTCAGGGAAATGATCAGACTTTAGAGTTCAGAGAAAATGCAGCACTGTAAGTGGAGCAGGGTTCTAAAGGGACTGCAAAGAGGCTGCCAAGTGCAAGTAAGAGCTGTGTGAAAAGTGCTCCTGTGAGAAACATTAAACTTGGGGTCTCCTGGCCTACTGATCAGTCCCTCATGGTTAGAGTTACAAACACATAAACAGAGAAAGCACTGAGGCAGATGCAGAAGACTGATGGAAAAGTGCTGTCAAAGGAAACTGGAGTTGTAAAGTTTTCCACTGTGGATTACTAGCTATGTAAATGCAGTGGAGTCTAAGGTTCCAGCCAGGGCTTCATTTAGGGTTGAAAGAAAATGCAGAAGGTAACTTTAAAAAAAAATTAAAAGTCCTAGGTGGACTATTTCATTATGTCTTTTCATTGGTTTTGTGGTCTTCTCCATTCATTGTTGAAGAACCAGGATTGGTACTGGGAGCACAATTTCAATTTTCTAAAACTTAGGCTAATACAGTTGAAACAATATCTTACGGCAGTCAGAAGAAGCAAGGAAGGAGTAGTGGAAGATGACTATTCTTTCACTTCTAAATAAAGTGGCTGTCACAAGAGAACTTACCATTAAAACTATTAAAAGGGGCTTAAGATATTACTCTTTTGTACCTGTCAAATAACACCTGCCCAGATTGCTTAGCTAGCACATTTGCTAACTGCTCTTCACAGCCAGTGTCCAAATGACAATGTTGTGTTTGCCATTTGTGAAGAGAGGAGCACTGAATCTGCCTACTGTGTGACTCAAATGTCAGTTTTTTTCAATAGTAAATGGCTTAGTGCAATCTGTATAGAGTACTGTTACTCTAAGTTTTGGGTTAGGTATGAGAAATTAATGACTGATAAATAAGACTGAAGCTTATTCTGTGTTCTCTAACTGTACTAAGACCATCACTCAACTATCATAGGGACTATATATCCACTGTATATTATTATAAAAGAAATAATTTCTTTCCAAAAAGGCAACAAAGTAAGACTTTTATGAAAAGAGAGAAGCAGCAGATGCTATATATAAAATAATGAAGTAGTTTTCCTTTAAAGGGTTTAAAATTCTACGTTCATATATATGCGATGTTGGAAATTATAGCATTCGATGGAAGACATTAATTTAGGAAATTACTTCTTTAAATAAAGGTTACAGAATTAAGATTGCTGCAGCTATTTGGAGGAATGAACATTCAAAGATCAAAATGTACCTTTAGGACGTTGGAGATCTTGCTACAACACCCTCTTCAGGCAGAGGCTTTCTGTAAACAGACACAAAGTTATTTAGATAATCAAAATTAATGAGAAAGATATTTAAAACTATCTCAGCTTCAGCGTCTCATTTTTCCAGCTCTTTGTCTGTCATCTAAGCATTCTATTTAACCAATGCTGGAAGAGAATAAATATATCAAGGGTGAAAAGTGTTCGTATAATTATCAATTTATAAGTGAGGAATGCATAATTTCATTATTTTTGCATATAATAAAAGGCATCATATACATAATTCTGAGTCTTAAATGCATTCCAATGCAAACAGAGGAAACAGCAGTTAGAGCCTTACTACGAAAAGCTGTAGACAGACAATCTGGTTCTGTATTAAAGAATTCACAGTGCCAGATGATGATTCTTCCATTATTTGTGCACAGTCATAACTCAAGGAACATAAGTAGTTCATTGACTGAATTATGATTCCAGCAAGTGTTTCTGCAATCAAACCCAAACTATTTGATGACAGACAACAAGTGGATTACCACCCAGATAGTGACAAATAATTTCTGAATAATTTCTGAGCTGAAGCGTATTTATAAAATCCCCTTTAAAATACTTTCATTATGATTTCCCAAGAGACTACAAAGTATTTATGAACCACAGTTTGATTTAAAAGGATTTCAGTAACTAGCACTCTTCCAAATGCAATCACAGAATTCACTCGCTCAGAAGTTAATTATCCAAAATTTTGCTAATTTTGACTCTTAGTTATGCTACTGCTAGTCAAAAGGAGTTCTAATTAATTCATATTTCACTAGAAGCCGTCTGCACACATGCAATGGAGGAAGAAAGATGAGCTACTACAGCAATGAGTATGAAAAGAGAACTATAGCACCACCAGTTATTCACCCAAAGACAAGCTCCTCTTTTCAGGACATGATGCATCATGGGCATTTGTCTGCTGACACTTTTTTGACACCAATGTAACTTTTATCTTCCATAACTGACCTTCTGAAGTCAAAGTCTATCAATCTCATAATGAAGAAAGGTGCTTTCCAGAGGTAATCTTTTTGTGTTGCATTACTTTGTATGCACTCTTTGAGCTTGAAACTTCTTTGGCCAGATGTCTACGATAACACAACAATTAACTCAATCGGATGATTTCTTGCCTGGAAGAGTAAAAATATTCACTGTGTGATCTGTCTTGATTAAGAAAACCACCTAAACAGAAAGACTTCTTTTCTGTAGTGATTTCCATTACAAAATTCCTGTTTCTTCAATGACATGTAAGATTTGCGCAATAATGTAGAGTCTCTGCAGCTGTTGAATTTCAGTGACTTGGGGTGGGAGCTTCATTAATAAGACTATTTATTGCTCCACTTGTACTCATCAAAAATTACGCAATCCCTAATTTGCAGAGCAAGCTGGTTCAGTAAGATCACTTCAACACTAACATACATTCACATCATATAAACTACAGTCAGTCATTTTTCATAACTTTTTAATGCATAAATACCTTAGCACTTGTCATGGGTAATTGTATTAGTGGATTAATTCTGTGCCTGATGACACCTCAGAGACAACTCAAAGAGCTCTATAATATACAGTCATGCAGTAGCATCTATACATAGACACTAAGTGCTTACTAAAGCCTACAGGTTGGTTTTGTCATCATGCACAGTGTTTGGAATTTAAGCTAATTCAGCTGGTTTTCTTTTGGCTTTTCAGCACCAGCCCCATACCCCTCACCATTTTCAAAATCCAGTATACGCAAGGTCCTAATTCAACCTATCACATTCAGGCATTTCCTTGCTTTCCCTTCTCTCTTTCAAGTCAGTATTTTATCTTGATTAATTCAAAATATCTTTTCTTTCTATCTTTTCTCTTTTTTTTCTGGTCCAGTGAACACAACAGAACTACTCTAAAAATAAGACTTCCAGACTTCCATCTTCAAATGTAATACTTTTGAAATACAAGCTTACCCAACTTCTGTAGCAAGATGAAATTGGCTTGTGTATATGAAGACACAATGAAGATTTTTTCCTTTATCTTTTTATACTGTTTCAGTTTTTGTGTACATTATAGACCCTTAGTATATTCTTACAGTATTTACTTTCCAAACTACCTCTTTTCAGTTAAAAATATAACAAAATATATGGAATCTGGGATGGAGAATCATACATCTGAAGATTCTACCTTAAAGGCATATTTTTGTAAAAAAATAAGAGAACAATTAAATGTGAAGAGCTACTTCAGAGTTGTTAAGTATCTTGGCAACACAAACACAGCACATCATCCTTTTTCCTATGTTTACCAGCTCCCTGTTTAGGAATTCTAATCTACTGCTACAGAACCACATCAATGTGCAGTGTGGTCACTGTAGCGGCCACATAGGTCAGTAGAGAGGACCCCAGAGCCACGACTACATGACTCTCAGATGCTTCTGAACACCAGAGAGCTTTGTCCCTTCTCTCGGCTTCCGCTGCATCATCATGTACAGCAGAGTGAATCCAACCTAGGCATTACTGGGACACCAATTAAGCACCATTCTGTGCTCATTGAAACCTCGCTAGGACTGATAGGTTTGTTATCTTACACACCTGAGGCACAGGGCTGAGATTTTTGAGTGCCTGTGACTAATAGCCCCCTGGATTCATTAGCAGCATGCCAGTCACGGTTATGTTGAGGAAAATATTGTCTTATATAGAGCATAGAATTTTCGGGCACTCAGCCTAGCAAAGAAAGTGTAGTTAGAAATTGGACTCTACAACTCTGAAAGAAATTTAGAGTGTGGGAAATTGCAACTGACTGCCAAAAAGAGACTAGAAAGTCATGGAGAGAACATTCTCTTTTCAACATCAAGTTAAAAAAAATATTCATATATTTGAGTAGGAACAACTTTAGTGTTGCTATGTTATGTTACAATGATTACACCCAAAAGCATCAAAAGTATAGTCTCTTGGTAATACAGCATGTTTACCACATCAAAAATATTCACAGTGGTTTTTCCAAATAAAATTCTTAAAGCTTCATGAATGAAATACGTTCACAGATAAAAAGTGTCAGAAAGCGAAACAGAGCAGAAATGTTATAAAACATTAGTAAACTAAAGCTATATATGCTGTGGAGTAAAGCTTTACCACGTATACCTAATGGAACTTCATTAATTTAATTCACCTTTTTTATCAGATTTCTGAGTTTTCTAGTAGGAAAACAGAAACTATACCAGATTCGGATGTTTCAGAGAGCTTCTTGTTCAGTTTAGAATAGATTTCTACTCCCAGTAATTACTCCACAGAAAAATCTGAGTAGCATGTACATTTTCTGGAAATGTAGAATTCTCAGTGTATCTCCCCCTCTCTCAACCAGTTAGAAAAGCAGCAATTAGTTATATGTTATGATCTTGCTGTATTTAAAATTTACTCTTTGCAACTAGCCTTAAAATACCTTATCTCCCAGTAAGATCAAATCATGGTCAGTTTTTGCCCTCTATCCAACCTCTCCGAGTGTGACAATACAGAAACAGTTAAAATTCCAACCTTTCTCACTAATCATGTGAGATAGCGGTTATATAAAGCCACAAAAACCGTAAGTGAAAAGTAATTCAGTACTAACATTGCTAAATGATCACAAAGACCAACATAATTTTCACTTTGTTTTGTCCATGGACAAATAAAATATACAAATAAATAGACCAAAAATATAGCATTATAGCTGCTTGCTGGTACACCACAGTCATTAATATACCATTATATACAATGTTCAACACATACTTGGGAACCATCAGTGCCAAGCTCCAACCAGGTATCTGGCATAATCTCGCTGTGTTGATCAAGCAGAATTGAGGCTTAAAATTGAGAAAGAAAAGCCTAACTGTTCGTTTTCAACCACTTCGATTCGTTTGCATTTTTATTAAAGCAAAGATGTATTAGGTAGTCACTCAAACATGGAAATTAAATATGTAAAAAACCTGAGCAGCAGAGTAAGTGCTGCTCTGCTTTGACATGCCAAGAGTCAAGTAGCTGGCTTACGAGTCACCTTGCTAAGGAATATAGTCTGCATTTATTTAGTTCAAAACTTGGTAAGTCTGATAAATGGCTGATGCAAATTCCATTTCTAACACAAAACTCAATTGGAAAAATCAGAAGCCAAATTTGTGTATTAACTTTAAGTTCATGCTTCAGAGCATATCACCTGAAGCTGACAGTGCGTCATCACCAACACTAACTGTATCTTGCAACACTTCTATGCTTCAAGGCAAGATGACACCACTAATACAACTTAGTTTTTACCTTTTTTTGCTAAGCTGTATGTGCAGAGAAGTAATACAAAGTACTAACAAATTTTAAAGGTTCTATTTTAAAGACACACACACAAAAAACCCAACAACAAAACCAAACAAACAAAAACCCCCACCACCCTGTTGGGATTGTACATGCTCTCTTGACAAAAAGCACATCTAAATTCACAGATTTGATCAAATATTCTGCCAGGTTTACACAAGGTGATTTGACAAGTACAGAACCTGAAAGCTGACAGAAGATAAAAAATACAGCAGCATTATTTCATGTTTTGCTGCTCTTCTGAGAAAACTGACTTGCCTTCAAACTACTGGAAATCACAAGGTCTCTTCAGGAAGTGTTCCTGGAAACACAACGCTCCTTTTCAGAATACTTTGGTGGTGAGGCAGGGAAGAAACTACCTACCAATTTTTTTTTATATTCCTTTCTAAGTTCCAGTCAAAACCAGATTCCAGTTTACTAGTGATTAAGAAATTGAGGATATCTCTTCCTTCTCTTCCTCTTCTCCAGGACACTATGTGCCTAGTTTTCTTCAACCTTCCAATTCTCCATCTGAGTGGCTTTGCTATTATAAGTAAACTGCACACACATATTGTATGCAAGTCAGGAGCAGTAAGGTGAACTATCTTTCCTACTCTGAGGAAAAATTAAGTACAATATATAGTGTATAATGGATAACAAGGTCAATTTCCCTACAGTATTTCTATCTCAACAAAAGCAACAATCAAGGATTGATCAAGACTCCTGGTAACATAGGAAATACAGGGCTTTATTTGGATAGCTAAGCTTGCAACAAAGTATTGATAACATTTTTATCTTGCCTGTCCTTTTGAAGAGTAACCACTCCCTGCAAAAGAATTGGTTGATTTATTTAGGGAAAAACGTATTAAGGCTGATTTAAAACAGAAAGAAGGAAAGCATAAAAGCTACACAAACAAAATGAGGCAGTCACTGGAGAATGACCTTATGGGGTCTAGCGTTCTCTATTGACCATGTGAGTGAAACACTCAAATCCTATATTCATTGTGGTACATCATGTGTTCATTGCAGTATTGATGCTTCAGTAGAATTATTTTCATGCTTAAATTTGAGTGAGGGCTTGTCTGACCGATCTCTCACAAGCTCACATTCCACCTGCTGTCCGGACAGTTCTGCTTACATGCAACCAATTGTAATCATGTATATGTGTGGGTGCAGCTTTTAGCCAGAGGCAGTATACTCCTGAATGAGGGTTATTAGCTCAGGCTCAGGTCCACACTTATTGAACTATATTGTTTTGGACAGCTTGAAGTGCACATGGGGTGTGGCTATCTCAAGGTAAATTACACCATGGACAGAATATTAATTTAGATTAAGATCAGAGATCTGGCATATCTGAACTCTGGTTTTCATGTGTCTTGGTCCACAGTTAAAACTGTACATACATCTAGACTTTACAGATGCAAATTCTTCCTCAAATGTCTTGAAAAGTTATTTGTCACTCCTAGGATAGAATTTGTGATGCTCTGAACTTTCTTGCTAGAAGTACTAATCACTCACTTGGCCATAAATCGCATTTTTAAAATTGCTACCTATCAGAAAACGTTCAGTGCTGCTCTGTGCTATTAGAAATTGCTGCACTGCCCTATGAGGAGCATCGCAACAGAGATACACAACAATACAACTCTCACATTCAAGGAAAGCAGCCAGAAGGATGACAAGCTTATGAGCTATTTGAATTAAAAAATCACTATGATCCACCACCACTAAAAAACTGTTTGTGTAGTTTAGGGCAAATTTGAACTGTGGAAAGATCTATTAGTAAAACAATTTCCTGAAACTAAGAAGGAGACAACATAATGACACAAGGAAAAACTTAAGTCTAAAAAAAAAAAAACCAAAAAAAACCAGAGGGTTAAATCAGCAAAAAATTTTAAATCCTACAATACTTAATCAAAATAACTAGAGATCTCAAAAACTGTATTAGTGAATATCAGGAAAATTTAAGATTTGGTTTATTTCAGCTGTCATTTTCACAAATCCAGTGTGTCCATGAAGGAAGTCAGGATTCATAATATCAAAAGAACAGAACTGAAAAAAGGGCTCAGAACAACAGTGTGCATAGAAATAATTTAAAACTTTAGTTAAAAAACTCATAGCAGTCACCTAACACTGTTAGTGCCATTTCTCAGTGTGACTTCCAGGTTAATGTCCCATACATGCAGAGAACTGAGCAAAGCAGTTCAAAATGTACCTTACACCAAGCCCAACCAATAACCCCATTTTCAACCTCCACTCAAGTCCTCCATGAGGTCTCACAGGGACAAGTATGAAAGAAAAAAGATGATACAATAAATAGATTTTTATTATTATAGAAAGAAGGTACTTTCTTCTACATTGATCCTCTGTCAGTGTTCTTTTATTCTAAACCCATTTAGAATCAGACTCAGTTCTTAGCTATGCCAGAGTGGACTGCAAGGGGGGGATATTAAATTCTTTGCTGAAATTTGTAGGCATAGAGGGGGTCTGACATTTTAGAAGAAAAACAAAATGTGTGTTCAAGTGCAAAGGCTCAAGGACAAGCTTAGATTTCAGCCTACATACTTTTAATCCTAAAATAAAAATGGAAAAACATGGACATATCTTCTCTAGTATTTAACAGAATTAGAAGAAAGAGCACATTTGAAATACCTGGGAAAATAATTATAGGTTGTATCCCCTCCACCCATATACAAGAGTTAACCTAACAATAGAAATATATCTAGCATTCCTAGACCTCTCCCAGGGTACTCTCTGCCATCCACTGGAAGTACACTGATGTAAGAAGAAAAACAGGAAGATCTCTATCATACATCCAGTTCTTTTCCTTTTTGCACCACTTTCATACATGCACCACTCCTATGACTGGTCTTTATTCAGCAGAATTGCTCCAGATTAATGTCTGAGCAGATGAGTGTAGAATTGGACTTTAATATTTTAGAATCATCATATGGCTGGAGAAACCAACTTCCAACTCATTCTCAGGTATATGAATGTTCAGCTATGAACTTAGGTGGGGAGTCATAGTAATTTCAGAATTACTTGGTTGACTTACTGAATCCGTTTAGGGGCTTTGTTCTCATTACGTAATTTTACCTAATAATCCTTCAAGTTTCCTTGCAATTTCTTCTAATATAAGCAGAACAGAGAAGGTGAATTTGCATCAGGAAAAGATGCAAAATATTAGCCTACAATTTGATCTCTCAACCTCAGAAAAATTTCTCTCCTTATCCTTCTTCTCTCAGCCAAAGCTTCTGCGCAGATTTAGGGCTCTAAATTATGCTGAGACACTAAAACCAGCACAGATAAGAAGATAATCAGATCATTCAAACTCACACCAATTGAAAATGTTAGAAGGCAGATGTCATCTACCTAGAGGACAGCTGTGGACCAAAGAAAGGAAGACTAGGATGAAATCAAACAAATTTTCACATCACAATGGTACAAATAATTAACAGTTGGGCACCCACACCTCTAATTTTGTGGAAGGAAAATATTTTCCTTCCCAAAAAACTCTCCCTGGAAAGAATAGTGCTCATTTCTCTTTTAACACTGAACTGCTTCTTTACTGTTCTGGAGCAGTATTCAATATTTGTACAGACAAACCCAGGATCCTAAATATTTGATTAAGGGATTACATGCAGCCTTTTCCATTTTCTCACTTCTATCACACCAGTATTTACTGAGTTGAAGTGTGCTGGAGGCAAGTTCAATTTCCATCTCTGCTCAGGGGAGTGATTAAATTTAGCTGATGCTGAGAAAAATAAATTCAGTGTGATGGACATAGCAAGACTTGACTGGCAAGCCTGTAAGAAAGGATTAGTACCACAAGCAAAGCAGAGCTACCAAAACACTTGCAGAAAGCTTACATATGGGGGGGGGGGGGGGAAAAAAAAAAAAAAACCAAAAAAAACCACACAAAGTCTAAACACTATAAACCCAGGATTTAAGCATATTAAACTCAATTCTATATTTCAATACCACAGAGCTTTCTAGACTCATGAAGCTGAAATTGTACTAAACTTTAATTTTGAGAATTCGGAACATAATTTGAGATTTGGATTTTGTGGCTAACATGCATCTTTTAACAGAGCCAAAATGAAAACCTAAATATGAGTTCCACTGGTGTTTGGAATTGATTTAAGTTTTATAGGATTTACTTATTCCTGACAATAAGACATTGAATGGCTGTCTCTGTTAGGGAGAACTATTCAAACATTTGCTTGTGGCAAACTGGAATAACCTTTTCTATAAACTAAAACTTTCCTACCAACTGAAACAGCGGTTATCTCTGCACTGAAGGAGATCAATAAACACTTCAAAATTACCACTGCACAAAAAGGACAATTTCTACTCATACAGCAGATTGAATACACTATTTTTCAGTTATATATTAGTCAAATTCTTTTTTATGTAACGTAATTAGATATAACTGAGAGCTCCACTGGCAAAGGTATGTATTGACCCAGGAGAATGATATTCCAAAATATTGTGCATTTTTACTATCTAGAAAAAACATGGTGTCATCTCCAAGACATAGTGTCATCCCTCTACTCAGAATGAAGAACTAGAATGTGTTTTCCAAGACTGAAACAAATATATGAAGAGAAGGAATTTTTTCTTAACACTTGCATTTCTTCAACCAGGAAAATACGAGGGTCATTCAGAGTTTGGGGTTTTTTGGTTTGGTTGCGGTTTTGATTTATTTTTTTTTAAAGAAAGCAAGCATATCCTCTAGAATTAAGGTCTGCTAACCTGAGTAATAGATAAGGAACAAAAGAGATCCAAAATTATCTAATTCCATTTTCCTTAGCTGATGATCTTGAAAGCACTTCCAATTCAGAATTAGGAAAAAAAAAAAAGGTGGTATTTTAATTAAGCATACCTACTCATAACTATGTCAGATCCCAGCATATCAATGTCAACAAAATAACCCTGCTCATCACAAATCGCACAGAACCAGTTTTTATTTAAAAGCAGCTCAGTTGGATAAATTACCATCCACAAAACTGTACTATTGCCTAGCCCTCCCTAAAGCAGTATCATGTTTTGTCTTTTTGTTTATTTATTTTAGCAAATTCACATGGTATGGGAAAAAAAGAGTCAGCAGAGAGTAGAATTCAGTTCAGCTCCCCTTCCAGATGATCAGTGCTAATATCAGCATATTGATACTGTCTGTTCTTCATATTAGGCTCAGGAATCAGACTTGAAGATGCTTGAAACACTGACCATCAATTAACTACAAGTCAATTCTTGCTGCCATTTTGATAATGTGAAACTCCCAAGATTAAAGTCATTTCACTTGAAATTATCAGACAAGTGACAGAAGTTATACATTTCAAATACAAAATATCTTCTACAACAAAAGTTGAGTTTATCAGAGTGTCTATTCTCTAAGGCATATTAAAACTGTTCCTCATACTAACACAGATGCCAGTCACCACTGTAGCTGTTGCTATGTGGGCTGGTGCTCACACCTGTTTGCACATTAGCATCAAAAAATAAAGCAAAAATAAACGCAAGACACAACTACTTCATGACAAAAGGATAAGAGCTCCTTGATTTTGCACACAGATCCATCTTAGAAATAATGTTTGTTCTTGTAGCTCCCCAGAAGCAACAGTTTTCCTAACTGCTCTATATATGAAGTTTAGCAGTGCTTCTTTAAAGAAATGTTACTAACTTCTGCAATTAAGGTTGTCGGAAAACAGTACTGAATTCTTGTTTTTCTCATCAGATGGCACACAGATTATGAATATGTAAGTCTCAAGTAACTTAAGGAAATATTTTCTACTTTTTCCAGGAGGTTGAGTGAACTATCCACTGGTGAGGCTTTTAAATTATCAACATTTGTGACATCTAATAGCTAGAGAGCAAATGATGCCACTGGTGTGCACTATTTACAGGTTGGTGATGAACAGAGCTTATCATAGCCAAATAGGTTTAGATTTGTTTTCAAGTTATGAAACTCATTAAGCCACGGTAGAATCAGCCCACATTTTAAACCTAGAACTAGAGTTAATCCTCTACAGGGCCTCACTCTCTGCAGAGATTTGAATCTTTCATGTAAATAAACCATATTTTCTACCCTAGGTACTCCTTCATATTAAGCAAATGGGCAGTACCCAATTTTAAAGAAACACAAAATAGTGATTACAGTAAGCGGACAGTATGGGCAAACATACTAATTGACTAAAAAATCTAGAATTCATTAAAACAGTATATAAAAACTAAAGACTGCTATACAATCCATAACAAGTAAATATTATTTCATATAGCTAATACCTTTTATTTTTTTATTCCTGAGTATATTAAATCAAAATTGAATGCTTCTAAGCAGTTGATTTGTGATGTTTGAATTTTGGGAATCATTTATTTACTGTGCATTTGTTAAAGTATTTTCCATTCTACTCCCCCAAAGGTATTAGTAGAAAAATCTTTCAAGATAAAGTTGTAAAGGCCCTTCTTTATAGATTAAATGTAAAAGCTCCATCAGTGCAAGTATCTGATAAATAGAAACTAATGAACTGCTATTTAACCTCACCATAAGTGTCAGAGGCCTAAAACAACACTGCATAACTAAGATAATGTGTGCCCTGAGACTTCTCCCAGGAAACTGGTGAATCACAGCAGATTCCCTTCACAGACAAATACGTTCACAGAGTTATTTAAACACATCTCTTATAAATATATGAAGGGCATGAAGCCCCCTGTTGTTAATTCAGATTGATTACTTGTTAAACATATTTAATTGAGACAGAAGGGAGGTTAACTCATATTTACATGAGGATATATAAAATAATGGAGAAAAAGCAGCTGTGGCATTTAGAGAGAGATTAATATACTGTTTGAACACCAAATCTCGTATGCTTCCAGATGGAACACATGAAGTAACAATAAGAAAACTGGCGTTTCCTTTTAATTTTTTATTCTTGTGTATCTACTGATTTAACAGATTTCAATGGCTGAATAATATAAACCAGGCATGGGAGACCCTTTATTGTTTCTGACAACAAATAAATTACATTTTTCTTCATCAAGAAATGACAGCTTCTAAGCCCTACTCCTTCTCTACTGCCTGTTTACAGAAACAAATGCATTACTAGACAAAACCAATGCTCCTGAAAGTACATCTAACTAGAGAAATGTTTTCTATAAATTTTGCTTCCTGTGTACAATATTGCCCTTCCTTTGAATCTCAGAGCCAGAAGGGATCTAGACAGCTGAAAGAGTGCAAACTTGCAATGAGACTCAGAGTAGGTCCTTTTCAGTTTCTTGAGGTTTTTTAACTCACCATAATTTTTCCCTGACTTTTCTGGGCTAGATCTCAGAAGTGTACCAGAAAAGTCTTGGTTTTCTCTCTTGCAGTTGTTGTTTATGCAGAAAGCTCTGATTCAGAAAATCCATTTTATGAATACAGCTATTGTTACTGCAACTTCAGCCTCTTTCAAGAATGTCTCCTCCATAAGTGAAACGGCTACTACCTTTACCTGTTGAATTTTAGGCATGGTTTTTTAATGTCTTTTGCAAAATTAGTAAAATCTGTTCGCTTTTACTAATCAACAAGTTGATTAAGTTTTAGGAAAAGGTCCACCAAATTGACAATTTAATGTTATCCTGTTAATCTCAAAACACTCTTGATCCTTCACTTTGGAATTCAAATAGGTAA